>CAVNZS010000052.1:0-116000 GCA_963693475.1 Ectropis crepuscularia
TTACTGGGCGTAAAGATGACTCATATTATATTTGTGGGTGACGAGCGCAGCGTTGTGCTAGGTAATGATTTTGACTCTTTATGTTCCAATATCTGCATGACACACTAGGTTGTTTATGGGTAGGCGTGTTCCTCACCATCAGACACATGTCCTGCTTCTCCCGTCACTCTAAACTATAAAAAAACATTTGGCATTAATAAAGGCTTGTTCTCATTAAGCTAGTGTATTAGTCTAGTAGAGAGTAATTTAGTAGCTAAAATACTCGCTACTATTCAAAAATCGTTCGCACCGTGCTTTAGTACAGTTCACAAGTGAGTAGCGTTTTGCAACATGAAGCGTCTACAACGCAATAAAATAAATAAGCTGATTACATACGCTTGTTTTATTTGCTTTTTTTTATAGAGCGGGGACTTAACATTCCACAAACATTCATGTTCCAAGAAACAAATTTTAATGTAGGTAGTATCTTCACTCCAGCGAAACGACATTTTGGCGGCAACCACAGACTAGTTAGTAAAGAGATGCGGCAACTAATGAACTCGACTAATGTGACAGGTTCGCACTCGTTTAGCCGATGAACCAGAGAGCACAGACGCGTGGTGGGGGATGCTACTCGCCCGTTGAAAATAGAACAAAATGGATTGACTCGACTAAATTATTCACTAGACTACTCGACTAAATTTTTACTGTTCATACACGTTTAGTTGCTAAATTACTCGCTACTAGACTAAATTACTAGCCTAATGCGAACAAGCCTTAACTCGTTTTAACAAGGTAAATACTTAGTAGGTAGGTACCTATAAAAGTTTTCAGATCGATCTGCGAGCGAACCTTAAACTTGGTGGCAAACAATTTTTTTAGATGATCGTACACAAAGGCAAAGCGCGTCACGCTATAAATAAACGACCAAAATCTAGTGACTGAAGGCTACCAAGTATGAAACTTTTTTTTTAACTTCTATAGGATTACACTTCACCGCCATCTCGCCTGATGTTAAGCGACGATGCGGTCTACGATGGAACGTGTTTACCTAGAAATAACCGATTCACTCTCGATTTGAATACACAAAGATTGTAACCATCGGGGAAAACCCACTCAGGCAACGTATTCCACAGCCTAGACGTTCTTATCACAAAAGTAGAGTCAAATATCTTCGTTCGTGTCTTTGGAACATCAACCATGAAACGATGTCGCTTTTTCGAGTTTCGAGCATTCCGATAGAAAAAAGGACAAGGTGGTATTAGATCTTGCAAATCAGTCGCACACTCTCCGAAGTGTATCCGATAAAAACCCGATAGGCTAGCAATTTTTCGGCGATGTTCAAGACTTTGAAGTCTTTTTCGCACAAGGGTGTCGTTGCCTATGAGCCTTTTGGCACGTCTCTCGATCGATTCCAGAGCATCCAGCTGATACTTAGCAGAACCATCCCAAAGGTGCGAACAGTACTTCATACAGGAGCGAATCTGTGCTTGATATAATGTAAGCAACTGTTCAGATTTGAAGTACGATCGCACCTTTGAGAGGACACCTAGTTTTTTGGCAGCTAGTTTAGCCTTGGACTCGATATACGAGCCAAAATTGAGCGTAGAGATCAAAGTAACACCCAAAAGCTCAAGACGGTCAGAAACCGGCACGGATGCACCTCTAAAAGTTGGAGTCAGTTGGAGGAGTCCCTTCTTTTAGCGGAGAACAGACACGCCTGCGTTTTATTCTCGTTGAACTTGACCAGATTGGCATCGCCCCATTTAGACACCACCTCAAGGGTCAAGCTCAAACGTTCGATCAGACTCTCTCTCTGTACCAGAGTTTTAGAAACTAAATTCATGTTGCGTTTGGCAGGATGAATTGTATTGGCTTTGGTGAGCCTTTGAAACGTCAAGCATGAAACGATGTTGCTATTTCGAGTTACGAGTAGTCCGATAGAAAAAAGCATGGTGGTATTAAATAATTCAGACCAGAACACACTCTTCGAAGTGTGTCTGATTAAAATCCCGATAAGCTAGAAATTTTGCTGCAATGTTCAAAATTTTGATGTCATCTTTTGACACCTTTTCGGTATGTCTCTCGATCGATTCTAAGCAGGTACTTAGCCAGAAAAATTTTAATCCTGAGTAAATTGATATGCGCATATAAAATGTCCAGTTTTCATCAAATTTATACAATACCCAATAAACCTAAATGAAGTAAATTACACTTGACTACTAACAATAAAAGCTTTTAAACACAAAAATATGACAACTATACATTATAATGAAACCTAGGAATTAAGCACACCAATACGTATCTTATTAATATAGTAAACTGGCAGCGCCCCAGGACGTCTATTCTATTTCTACGAAAACGTAATTTCGAAATCAACTCGCGACTTTCCAACTCCGATTCTACTGCTATCCGTCGCGTCGTTTTGTCCGTGTAAATGTTCTAACTAGAGTATGCTTAGGACATTTAAACGTCAAACAATGTTGTATCGGACGAAACGAATTAGAACGAGAGTAGGAAATTCGCGAGTTTTTTTTGAAATTACGTTTTCGTAGAAATAGAGTAGATGTCCAAAAACGTAACTTCGCAATAAACTCGCGATTTTCCAGCTCCGGTTCCACTTCGTTTCGTCCGATCGAACATTGTTTTACGTTTAAATGTTCTAAGCCTACTCTAATTAAAGTAATAATAAAAAATGAAACGGACGAAACGACGAATCGAAGTGGAACCGGAGTAGGAAAGTCGCGAGTTGATTTCGAAATTACGTTATTCGTATAAAGAGAGTAGACGTCGTGCCTCTGACATGTTCTTTACATTTTTATAAAAAGTTTTGTCGGAACTTTACTAAAACTGTATACTCATAATATAACTTGATATTGTTTTCCAGGGAGTGCCAAGTACAGCAGTGGCCTAAGCACAAAGACCTTTGCGACCTATTTGCAAATATCTGCATTTAGAAATAATATTAGCGTCACTTATTGGCATATTTTTATGTTAGCACAGAAATGATATTTTTATTTATGGTGTGCGCAGCCACATACAATAATTACGTTTTAAGACAAGAGAAACCTTGTTTCTTTGCTATTAAACTATTGGAATTACATAAGACTAGTCACGGCAGACTATTTAGGTAAAAGTACTGAAATATGTCTTAATCATCAGTTTAGAATCTCTTTGAAATTGCTTATCGAAACTGCTATAGTGGCCGGCAATCGGCAATCAAGTTTACCCAAAATTGACGTGGAAGGTTCGAAGAAAGTTCGCGCATGTACACTTTCACCAAAGAGAGCTTAAAAGCCATGCGCAGCTAACTTCATTGGGTCAACTTGTTTGGCGGCACCCATTCACTTCCAGTTAAATAGTTTAATGATTAATGCATAGTTGTTTAGTTATTATCTAACTTATTTCTGAAATAAAACGAGCTGGACAATTTTTTTGGATTTTTTATTTATTCGTAACTTATCTTAGACCTAGGGCTTAGCTCGAAGACTTGAGGTAGTCTTTGAGCACGTCCAACGCCGGCGTCTCTTCACCGAAGTCCTGGAAGATAATAATGGGATTAATTACATTTCTGTGTAAAGTTTCATTTGGAGTAGAGTATGATTAAAATTGGTCAGTTTGTTTAGAAGCTACAATATCACAGACCGGCACGTCACCCTTGAAACTGTGAGCAGACCTTCGTTATTGACGTGACAACGTCTTATAATTCGATGAAGCCGGCTGCACGCCCGCAAAACATGACGTCATGTAACGTTACCGTTAGTTCGTCGTCCGTGCCATGCGGACGAAGCTGAGCGCTGAGGGCGCCACCCGCCGAGTAGAGCGGTATCACTACTCGCGCTATCAGCGTACTGATTTCTTAAGACGTTGTCACGTTCAACTATCGTCAGTAAACCGACTTTACAGACAACCATTTTTTTTTATAAAAGCTGAAAACTTGTCAGCGCATGCTCCTAACACAGGTAAGAACGATGGACCATTATGAAGTATGGGTCATCCTGACTTTGGCAGATAAACAGTCCTGAAGGTGTACCTACCTATGAATAACCGATCAAAATTTGTCAAATATAAAGTCTGATATTTTGGTAAGCTCGGTTCGCGACTGGCGACCACAATAGGCACTTGGAACTTGACATTATATCTTTATTGAGTCTCCGGTCTAAAGTCGCGGTTGCGTTGCGAACTGGCGCCCACATAAATTTACCTAATGATCTTGGGATACAAAAACACAGCACAGGCAGTGCATCCTCACTCGCTCAAGGTCGCGCGGTTTTAGCCTACAGCTAGACCGTTTCTCACAGGGAACAAGTGCCAGTCGGTTGTCGGACGCACGGCTGAGCGCTCGCGCAACACGTTTCCCGCGCATATTGTTATTAGATATGTCGACCAGGGATGTAACGGAGGTGATCTTATCGGAACCGAAGTCGGAGTCGGAGTTTTTAAATTTGATTTATCGGAGTCGGAGTCGGAGTCGGAACCGGAGTCGGAGGTAGGGTCAGAAGTAGTGGTAGAAGAGAGATTTTTATTTTATGACAAATAAAACATTCATTCAAACTTTTCATTGTTTTGTTTCATGAAATATCACAAAAAATGAAAAAAAAAATGGAATATTCAAAAATAAACAAAAAATTCAATTAATTGAATCCCAAAGTGCCATATAAAGTATGTTAAATGAACAAAAGCTTTCATACAAATTAAATTAAATACATTGACACCAAAAGTGTGTATATGTACTTCGTGAACATAAGCTTTGAAGCTGTCTCAGTCTAAGATATTTCTTAAGAGTGCGCCTAATGCCAGGAATAAATCTGATTTCACCCGCGCGAGGCCCTTCTTAATATGATATGCATAAAGTCGAGAATAGCATGACACAGTTTGGAGGGGAAATCAATGTTAAATCAGGAGTCAATTTTTGACCAAGTTTTATTTAATTACTCAATAATTAAACATACATTTAAAAAGTGTTCGGTCATACTTTAATAGAACGTAAAATTATACATTTTATTATCAAAAAATAATGTGGGGTCATCGCTGATAATTTCGGTGGGTTCCCAACGAGTAATTTTGAGTGCATTAATTAAAACAGTTTTTTCAGGTGCCATTTTAATTTTTTTTCTGTAAAAAAATCTGGGTAGCGATTCTGAAACCATTCGGTTGCATCCGACACGGAATCTCATCTCTCGGTCTTTGTCTTATCTGTTTAGCATGACAAGGACCGAGAGATGAGATTCCGTGTCGGTTGCATCCGACACGGAATCTCATCTCTCGATCTTTGTCTTATCTGTTTAGCATGACAAAGACAGAGATATGAGATTCCGTGTCGGATGCAACCGAATGGTTTCAGAATCGCTACCCAGATCTATTTTTAAAATTCTATTCGGTTATTGTGCTTTTTCTTGATTGTACCCACACGTCAATATTTTTTTGTTATAGTTTTTAGTTTCTTAACATCAATGAGCGGCGTCGAAAATGTATTTTTTTCGTTTTCTGGCACTAGGCGCCCCCTTGTAGATTAAAACGACGCCACCAAAAAGGTATTCGCTCGCTACCGAGCCTAATATAAGGTGCCGGAATTTTGCGTTTTTCTATGTTGTGCTCATTTAGTTTACTTTTCATTACACTCGTGCGCGGGAGATTCCCTGCGCGACATCATGTTCCTGCGAAACTGTTCGTTACTGTCGGCGCAGGGCGCCGCCGCTAAGTTATGCTTCGACATCCGATTAAAACCTCCGATTCAAAAGTTTCGGAACCGGAGTCGGAACCGGAGGTTTAAAACTAATCGGAACTTCCCACATAACGGAGTCGGAGTCGAAGCTTCGTCATAGAATAAATAATACAGATAGAACGGACACTCCCCACCCCCCGCCAATTTCAAGCTTCCTCCCCCTCAAGTACGCGAGAAGCACTCAACGAAGGGTTGTATCGGACGATAATTTTCTATGAGAATACGACCATGATGCTGAGTTATTTACCAAATTGGTACCAAATTTTTCGTCTATTAAGTATACGAAACAAGAATAATAGATTTTTCATTTCATAAGAATTTCTACAAAGATTGAATCATTTTTATAAACTGTGTTAAGCTATTCTGGTTAGAAGTACGCGCCAACACTGAAGTCCTGTGACGAAATTATTAAACTCGTTGTTTTTAAACTGCGGCTTTCGTTAATCTTTGTGAAATACGTCAGTAGCGCCAATAACCTATGGTAACGAGTGATGGCGCGGAATTTACGAAGTCACTAGTCACTAGTGTTACCAATTTAGTGGATTTTTTTGCTAACATTGCTACTATTCAGATTTATTGGTAAGTGATAATTTCTTAGCATTCAACCGACTCAAATAAAAGAAAGAGGTTCTATATTAGACTATCTGTACTTTTATGTGCGTCCATGTATATATTATGTCGGTTAATAGTGAACAATGAATATAGGATTTCATCTAGTAGTATGCTTATTTAAGATTTCGCAACAACCGTTCATTAAAACCAGTAAGAGGATACGAGTACATTGACTATTGGAATGGATAGTTCCAAAAAAAAATTAACAATATTTTTAAACTAAAATTTATTCAGTAATTAACGGCTTTGACATTGACTTATAAACTTTACCGGTTCTAGTACTACCGGTACTACTACGATTTAGTTTCATTTTTAACCAACTTCAAAAAAGGAGACGGATCTCAATTCGTTTATATGTTTGTTACGTGATAGCTCCATTTATTGTGAAACAAAGGACATAAGCTCAAATCACATTGAAAAAACCCAGGTGCCACACCTGGGTTTTTTGATGTACCTCGGATTTTAAGTTATTAGTAATAATATTCTAAACTATCATCATCATCCGTTTGAGTGGCTAACCTGCGTTATTTTGCCTGTAGAAGTTTTGTAGAAGTTCGTGTCAAAAGCTCGTTTTATGGAACAAAATATATTGTATAATTTGGTGTTAATGATATAAAAATAATATATACCGGCTGAGTCATAAAGATATATATCAAACAATGCACGAATATGCTTAGGTTCTTTTCGCGATGGGTGGCCTTGGAATTCAAATTTAACGAGTGTAAGTAAAATAATTCATGATAATACGCTTATTTTTGGTAATGTACTTTGGACTTTGTATTCAATTATCAGTATGCTTACATCGCGGGTCAAATCTGGACAAGTACTAGCACAAGCACAGCACTAGCATAGGCCTGGGATATGAGGCGTACTTGAAGAGAGGTATATGCTAAGATGTTATGAAGATGATGATGATGATTACATCGGATTGCAAACAGTATTGGTGAACTTTAAAAAAAAACGCCTACAAAACTACACTGATAAAAAAACATGTTAGCGACTAATTTGGGTTATGGGAGTGGTGTAATATTTTTTCCTAAAATATATTTGTATACAATTATTAGATTTTTTTGAGATTAGATACAATTATTTTGTGCCGAGGTCAGGGTACGATTTGGGCCATGTCTCCTATGATGTTTCTTTTTTTTGGTAGATCATAGTCTTGAAATATGAAAACAAAACTAAAAATTACTTTCGTTTATTTTTGTTCAAGTTTTTTATGATCGTCGTTGAATTTGGTCAATTAAGTTTCTGAATTTAATTTGAAATTAAAACTGATTTTTGTTTATTTGGCGCAAATAAATTACTAAGTAATGACTTCAACCTTAAAATGTGACTTGAGTATAATAGACTCACTCACTATTCTCACAATATTTAAAGTTTTATGCGATCCTTACTATAATGCGAATAAATAAATCACTATTTATCAACATACAAAAGTAATATTTTTTAAGCAATTAGGAATAAATTAAATCCGGAACTAGCAACATTATCGAAAAAGTCCCGGCGGCCACCACAGTAACAACAATTCGTAATGTTTGTTTACAAAATTTAATTGGAGTTTTGCGTTGAAAAATAATGTACTTGTTCTTTACTGTGCTGACATGAGATGTAAATACTTAAATAATTAGTTTGTGCAGTGTATAATACTCTGATATAGTGAACTGTGATAACGCCTTTTAATGCATCTTATGAACGTAGTTTTACCTAATCTAATGTTCTGTGACTAGTCTATAATGAAATACGCGATATGTGGAGTGATTAATTAATATATTGTCAGAATAAAGTTTTCTCTTTGGGTAAGTGTACTTAACTTACTAAAATAATTAAGTAACCCTAGATGACATGCACACATGCGTAAATGTGTTCGAACGACATATGCGTAGTTGTGTGAGTGTAGGTATGTCAACTGCACCGTCTGTATAGATTTTAGGCCGAGTGTCCGGGGTGTGGCTTCGTAATATCCCTGATGTCGACAACCCTCCGCGCTAGACAGGGACAGAGTTACGCGTTAGAAAGAGCGCAAATGTTCATTCGAAAATCGCGAGCTGAATTGAACTTTGTTGTGTCCCAGCAAGAGTCGCAAGTATTTATTTAATGGTTTTTGCTAAGTGAGGCTTCTGTACTAATATTTATTCTGTGGCACATGGCCATACTAACCTAACCTTCCCAACTTACACGTTACATAGAAACTAACTTTGACATGGGAATGTTTAACCTTTTGACCGCCAGAATCACCTATACTCGACAAGCGCTAGCGAGTCCTGTGCGCCAACGACGCGACGTCTATAGTTGACTAATATCATAAACGCACCATAACTATTTATTGGTATTTTTATTTAACCTCTCCTGAAATAGAAAATCCCAACGTGTAAGTGTACGAGTGTACACGTAAGTGTACATGTAACTAGTCCCTGAACACCATGGGTGCTGAGATATTATATACACGGTTATATACGATATACACGGTTCATGAGTACGTCAAAAATGACTATAATGATTTTAAATCTGCGTGTATGGACTATGGATAGTAAATGATATAATAATATGATAAAATGAATGGTAAAATTTATAAGTACCTACCTAAAAATGTATTGCTATTTTGGACATGCTTTAGAATTAATTGCGATATTGTAATTTGTCCTTCCTATATTTCACATGGAACTATTGTAAGTACTCGTATAAAAATTGTTACACGTCGATGTAATGACTGTTGTAAACTTACCTGTGTATTAACTTTAAAACCCTTTTTGTTCGAAAACTATTTATCTGACATGCTGTATAGCCATGTTAACAGCGAATTTTTTATATATTTTTATTATTATTGTTTTGGCTCCTTTACAGCCGCATAGTATTTTAGTGAATTTTGAATGTATAGCTATGTATTGTGTATTGTTTCAAAAAATAATATGAATCGGCATGCATGCCAGTGTATTCTAATTTTTGTTTTATAATTATGTAATCTATAAGTTTAATTTGGAAATGAGATTAAGCTATATTGAATTTGTAAATTTGACAATACATAAATGTATTTTCTAATTTTTACTTAATTTGTAATTTTGGAGTTGCATTTATGCTAATAAAATTTATCTTATCTTATCTTATTTTTGAAGTGAAAAATTGGCGCGCCACAGACAGATTTTACGTGGGCTGTGAATTGAAATCTAGCGCGTCACGCTCGGGAATGAGAAGAAATCTTCTGGTAAACTCGGGACCATGGCCATTGGTCATCTAGAAATGCGTCAGCATTTCCCATTGACAATGCTGACGCATTTCTAGATGGCCATGGTCATGGCCACACCTTCCGGTTGCACCCGCGTAGTTTCTAAAGTAAGCTATTACATTCTGAGTTTTAAGTTTTCACTTCTATCGGCAGTTCCTATGACTGCCAATTTTTTTTATACTATCTTATCCTGGCGGTCAAAATGTAAACAGGTATAAACATGTATGTTGGGGTGATAGGAAAGTGTTTGCGCACGTAGAGCGCTACACCATAGGGCACCCTGCCTGTTCTAGCGCTCTTTGTGCACTGACATTCCATCGCGGTATGAAAGTGTTCGTGTCGCGCAACTATAGGAATACATGCAGCTATATTTATTATGACAAAAGTAAATTAGGGGAAGAAAAATATGCGATTTAAACGGCACCTTAAAAAAAATTGAACAAATAAAAAAATGCCTAAAAACTATTATGCGTCTCATCAATAGTCGAATTAAATGTAGTACAATGGATTGTTATGCTTAAACACATAACGGCAAAAACCGATTATGTGAACGTTGCATTATGACACTATACATTATGCTACATTAATTATGACAAAGTAAATTAGGACCAAAAAATTATGCGTTCTAATAGGCTCCCCCCCAATAACACTTATGATCAAGTGTCAAGCCTGTTAAGTGCCTGTCGCGGTCTCGGCGCAAACCTGTACGACAGAATAAATATTAGTCCTGTACCGCAAATAATCATAAGACTAGTGCAACGTACGGTGTATCATACGTACACCGTAAAACTTTACATGGCCGGATTTAGAGGTGTGGATGCGCCGTGCCGGGGCTTCGTTGGGGATGTTCCAATATCGCAGCTCTAGAGTGGATGCTGCAGCAGAAGAGCACCGTTGGTATTACGGTTTACGGTGCGCCGATCTCGCTGGCCACCGCGGCCTTGACGCGGGCGACAGCGTTACATGGCAAACACGGTAGAGCTGCAGGGGACCTAAGATGTCCAGACGCGGAGTCGTCTGGCACCCACTTACTGGTTGGTCCCGGAGGTGGTCACGGCGTATCCTGGGTTCATGTGCGTCAGTGATGGAGTTGTGCTCCATAGGAGCGCCCAGAGACGGGCAAGCCGCAATTTCGCGGAAGAATGCGACAATAGCATAGAATAGATAATACAGATAGAACGGACACTCCCCACCCCCCGCCAGTTTCAAGCTTCCTACCCCGCAAGAACGCGAGAAGCACTCAACGAAGGGTTATATCGGACGATAATTTTCTATGAGAATACGACCATGATGCTGTATTATTTAACAAAATGGTACCAAATTTTTCGTCTATTATACGAAACAAGAATAAGAGATTTTTGATTTCATAAGAATTTCTACAAAGATTGAATTTTTAAAAACTATAAAAAGAAATTTTTATAAACTGTGTTAAGCTATTCTGGTTAGAAGTACGCGCCAACACTGAAGTCCTGTGACGAAATTATTAAACTCGTTTTTAAACTGCGGCTTTCGTTAATCCTTGTAAAATACGTCAGTGGCGCTAATAACGTATGGTAACGAGTGATGGCGCGGAGTAGGTACAGTTCGCAATTCACGAAGTCACTAGTCACTAGTGTTGCCAATTTAGTGGATTTTTTTACTAAGATTGCTACTATTCAGATTTATTGATAAGTGATTATTTCTTAGCATTCAACCGACTCAAAAAAAAGAAACAGGTTCTATATTAGACTATCTGTACTTTTATGTACGTCCATGTATATATTATGTCGGTCAATAGTGAACAATGAATATAGGATTTCATCTAGTAAGTAGTATGCTTATTTAAGATTTCGCAACAACCGTTCATTAAAACCAGTAAGAGGATACGAGTACATTGACTATTGGAATGGATAGTTCCAAAAAAAAAATAACGATATTTTTAAACTAAAACTTATTCAGTAATTAACGGCTTTGACATTGACTTATAAACTTTACCGGTTCTTATTCAGTAATTAACGGCTTTGACATTGACTTATAAACTTTACCGGTTCTAGTACTACCGGTACTACTACGATTTAGTTTCATTTTTAACCAACTTCAAAAAAGGAGACGGATCTCAATTCGTTTATATGTTTGTCACGTGATAGCTCCATTTATTGTGAAACAAAGGACATAAGCCCAAATCACATTGAAAAAACCCAGGTGCCACACCTGGGTTTTTTGATGTACCTCGGATTTTAAGTTATTAGTAATAATATTCTAAACTATCATCATCATCCGTTTGAGTGGCTAAACTGCGTTTTTTTGCCTGTAGAAGTTTTGTAGAAGTTCGTGTCAAAAGCTCGTTTTATGGAACAAAATATATTGTATAATTTGGTGTTAATGATATAAAAATAATATATACCGGCTGAGTCATAAAGATATATATCAAACAATGCACGAATATGCTTAGGTTCTTTTCGCGATGGGTGGCCTTGGAATTCAAATTTAACGAGTGTAAGTAAAATAATTCATGATAATACGCTTATTTTTGGTAATGTACTTTGGACTTTGTATTCAATTATCAGTATGCTTACATCGCGGGTCAAATCTGGACAAGTACTAGCACAAGCACAGCACTAGCATAGGCCTGGGATATGAGGCGTACTTGAAGAGAGGTATATGCTAAGATGTTATGAAGATGATGATGATGATTACATCGGATTGCAAACAGTATTGGTGAACTTTAAAAAAAACGCCTACAAAACTACACTGATAAAAAAACATGTTAGCCACTAATTTGGGTTATGGGAGTGGTGTAATTTTTTTTCCTAAAATACATAGGGTGAAGTGGGGCATATGCGAGGGTCATAACTAAATTTATAAGTTCAATTTTATACTGCTTACTCACTAATTAGTTAAGAGAATTGACATTTACAGCTGTCATTGAGCATATAATTAGCTCTTATTTTATGTATTTTAAGTAACGAAAAAATATATATTTCATAAAAATGAGACCCAAATAAAGTACAGTGTTTCAATATTACATTTACCCCGTGTAAAGGGGCATATGTAATAATCATATCTAATTTATTAAGAGTGTCTAAAGAATTGAATTCTGGGGTAAAAGCAAAAAATATAGAAATAAAGAAATATTTCAGTTTTTATTTCAACGAAATCAGACAATGACATCAAAAGTTATTAACTTTTTCCAAAAGTTATATTTTACTTATGCTAATTATTAAATGTATCAATTAGGAAATAACCATATTTCTGAACTTAAAATCAAATGTTATTAAACCACGTTTGGTTAATTCAGGATTAGGAAGTATCTGAACGATGGCGTCAGCCGTGATTTGATCAACATCCTCCGTTAATGGCCATACAAACATACTTCCCTTACGTCTTACAAATTTCACCTCCCAACGAGGGCCCACCTGTCTTTTTATAACACCCACATAGTACTTTAGTCCTTTTTTCAGTGCATATTTCACTATAACCCAATTGTTTTCTTGAATTATTTTTTCCGTTTTTTCCTTCGTTTGTGTCTTCTCAGTTTCTATCTGCTCTATTTCTTGCTCTTTGGCTGCTGTTTCGTGTGATCCGTCCCTTTCAATTCGTATCTCTTCTTTTTCCTTTGCTACTTCCTTTACTTTTTCTGTTCCTACTCTTCCAATTTTATTTTTCATCACTGGTGTTTTTCTGCTTTCGTTATTTTCTTTATCAAAATCACATTGTTCATCTTCTTCTCGTTGTTCGTCTTCCTCTTCCATCCATTCACTAGCATCTGATTCTGCATAATACACTTTACCTTCAGAACTTTCATCACTCTCTGTATCATCTGACTTTTTCTTTCGGTTTAATTTCGCTCTTTGTTTCCTTTTATTTATTTTTTTAGCTTTGTTTATGTCACTACCGACCTGTACAGATTCTACGTCCGTTATGTCACTGTCTGAATTCTCAGTCTTCTTTGCCTTTTTCCCTGTTATTTTCGATTTCTTTGTAGTTCTTATGCGTTTAGCTGATTGAATTTGTTCTTTGTTTCTTAATACTTCAACAATTTCAGCGGATGTTATAACTTCAGCACCCGAGGCGACTTTTCGTCGCGTTTGTTTGTTTGGCATTTGTTTTTGGTGAATAACTGACAAAATTAATTGCTCCATAGATGCGGTTTGTTGGATTTCAGAATTATGAACTGCCTTTTCTTGAGAACATGGGATTTCAATATCGGACCTTTGTGGAGAGTTGACGACATTCAGTGACTGTAAACTAGAGGCTTCATTAACATTCTCGGAAATTGACAAAGTTAAAAGCGATGGCGATTCGCACCTTGCAATATCAATATGCTCGGTATTCACAAGCTCCATAGTATTGTCTTGCACACCCCTTTCGATTTGTTGTTGGTGTTTCTCCCAACGCTCTAAAGCTTCTTTAGCGAAATTCTCTTTTGGGACAACATCAACATCAAACGGAAAAATGCCTGCCTTCCTAAAACCATTCTTGATGACATCTTCGCTGACTTTGGTCCATGTTTCTCCTAGAAATTGAGAAAATAGGCATTTGGGTAGTTTTTGGCCAATATGTTGTCGCTGCCAAGTTGCAACAGTTTGGTCCCATTTTTGTTTGTAAGACTTGAAAACCGAGACGTCTAATGGTTGTAAAATATCACTAGTGTGGGCAGGGAGTTTTAAAATTGTTATTCCTTGTTCCAAAGCATATTCTACCAAGTCAAGCGAAACATGAGTGGAGTGTCCGTCGTATATAACCAAGACAGGTCTTTCATCACCCAAAGCCGGTACGAGGGTTTTTTTGAAGTAATTTTTGAAGACTTCAGTCTCCATCCAACCATTGGGTGTTGCCGCGTAAGCTGTGCCGGGAAATTCTTTGTCTAGTGGCGCCTTCCATTGATCCCACATATTTTTTCCTTTAAATATTATTAAAGGTGGCACTCGTTGACCCATAGCATTACAAGCCAAAACAAAAGTAGTGTTTTCTTTACCCGAAGTGCTTGTAACTCGGGATGAGCTTTTGCCTTTTTCTCCGACGACTTTGGATTTGGATGGATCGATACTTAGGCTGCTTTCATCCAAATTCCAGATACGATCAGGCTTGTCCTCTATATCCAGTTCAACCAAGACCTTTTTCAAAAGATTAAAATATCCGTAAATATTAAATGGGTCTGTGGCAGCTTTCTTTCTAGCATATTCTAACGGCTCTGGTTTTCGAATGGACAGATTATGCCGCTTTTTAAAATTAAGAAACCAATCCTCCCCTGGAATCCCATCTTTGAAAGGTGTTTCAATATCATTGTTAGAAACAAAGTGACCCACCAATTCCAGAATTTCTTTCCTGCTGAGGCCAAAGCCCCACTTTGCTAGTGTTTTTACGGAAGTTGCTAACACGTTCTCTATATTTTCGGTGAGTGCTTTTCTCCTCCCTTTTGATTTTTTGATAACTCCTCGCGTACCTTTAATTCGACAATACAGTGTTGAAAATGGAATTCCGTACAATGTTGACGCCTTATGTATTGTTAATCTACCGGCTCGTACTTCTTCAATAGCTCGGTTTAATTTGTCTTCGGAATATTTGGGTCCCGTCTCTTTTTTTTTAACGTAATTTCGCACCATCTGGAACAAGAAATTGTCTTGGGGTAAATGTAATAATCATAATATCACATTTGCCCCAATACCATTAAAATCCGGGGCAAATGCAATAATGAACGTACGATGTAGACGGTACCAAATACTTAAAAAATACACGTTTAAAATAACTTTCTAACGCATAAATTATCATACTATCACAAAACAAATTAAAAACTTACGTTAAATCCTTGGATGAATCTTGATGCAAAGTTAGGTTATGAATTTGACCTGCACACTTTCACGATGTCCGACACGCAATGACACGTCACTCCTACATCCGTCAGTGAAACTATGTCAACAAGTGGTTAGCTTAGAGTTCAAGAAGTACGTATGGTATATCAGAGATGGCAGCAGCGGTTTCTTAAGTGAAACTATTTTTAGACTCACGTTTTCGCATTTGCCCCGTTATTGCAAAAGCCCCATCTGACCCTACAATTATTAAATATTTTTGAGATTAGATACAATTATTTTGTGCCGAGGTCAGGGTACGATTTGGGCCATGTCTCCTTTGATGTTTCTTTTTTTTGGTAGATCACAGTTTTGAAATATGAAAACAAAACTAAAAATTACTTTCGTTTATTTTTGTTCAAGTTTTTTATGATCATTATTATTATGTATTGAGTACACTTTCGTGATCTCTCCATGCATGGAGGTTAATTTAGGCACGGGCCGAAGCCAAGTGCATATTTTTTATAATTATTTTTTTTTTTTTTTTAGTTGCTAAGGAATTTACGTACAATTCTGCATGTGTTCAGAATTGAAGCCTTCTGTAAAAGTGTATAGGTGTTAGACGGAATACCTAGGGTGTGTAAACTCGTGTGCAGTGTATTTGGTATCACTCCTGTGGTAGATATAACTATTGGTATCGTTCTTGTGGTATTTACGTGCCATTGTGTTTTAATTTCTAAGGAGAGGTCGACGTATTTTGCAATTTTTTCGGAGTGTGTGGAAATCAGATTGTGTGTATTACAAACAGCAATGTCTATAAGAAATACGGATTTCTTTTGTTTGTCTAAAACTGTTATGTCGGGTCTATTAAAGTGTATAGTCTTATCAGTAACTATTGTCCTATCCCAATACAATTTGAAATTTAAATTCTCCAATACAATTTCAGGTTTATATTTATAATAGGGAACCTTTTTATCTCCTAGTTTGTATTTAAATGCTAATGATTGATGTACTATTGCAGCTACTTGGTCGTGTCTATGTTTATAATCCGTTTGGGCTATAGATTTGCATGCACCTGTAATATGTTGAATCGTTTCAGAGGCCACATGACATTTTCTACATTTGTCGTTATAGTTTGTGCGTCGGATGATATAGCGCTGGTAGTTGCCAGTATCAATCACCTGGTCTTGTATAGCCAGCATGAACCCTTCGGTCTCCGGGAAAAGCTCGCCACGCATCAGCCATGCGTTTGACGCGTTCTTATCAACATGTTGCTGTTCTAGGTCGTGACGATGCCTCCCATGTAGAGACTTCTGTTTCCATGCCGCTATTTTGTCTTCATTACTTGTTATGTGTTCGTTACGCTGTTTGTTGTTATTGTAAAGGTTGAGAGGAGTTATTCGTCTATCTGAATGTACTATTGATATGTGCAGTTGCGATTGTTCTGCTTTATTGTGGAAATACTCTCTCAAATTTGTGATCTGTTTATTGTGTAAGTTACTTATGTCGATAATTCCTCTACCACCTTCGCCTCTTGAGAGTCTCATGCGCTGAACACAGGATCGCGGATGATGTTTACGTTGGGAAGTTAATGTCGTACTAATTAAAGATTGAGCTTTTTTCAAATCTGTCTTTGTCCAGCTAATAATTCCAAAAGAGTATGTAAGAATAGGAATAGCAAATGTATTTATTGCATGGATTAAATTTCGTGAGTACAATTGGGTTTTTGTAAGTATGTTGAGTCTATGTCTGAATTTTTTGAGAATTTCAAATTTAGTTTCTTTTTGAGGTATACGATGTGATTGTTGAAAACCAAGATATTTGTAAGTCTCATTATAATTTAGTGGATCTATTTGCTCTCCTGTGTTCAGTTCGTAATTTATAGCCACTATTTGACCGTTACTAAATGTAAAGGTTTTGCATTTGTCAATACCAAACTGCATCTGGATGTCATTAGAAAATGCCTGAGTAGTGTCTGCTAAAAGGTGTAAGGATGGGGTGTCGTAATTTAATATCATCCATGTACATTAGTTGTGCCATTGATTTACTTGAGGTTTGGTTTGTAATTTTGAGACCATTTCCCGAGGCGTTAAGAATGTTGGACAGAGGGTTTAGAGCGAGGCTAAACCAAAGGGGACTGAATGCCTCTCCTTGAAAGATACCTCTTCTAATTGGTATTTCATCAGTCTCTATTGAAGTTTCTGAGTTCCTGATTTTTAGTTTTGTCTGCCACTGGTCCATTGTATCTGATAAAAAGATAATCAAAGTTGGATGTATCTTATAATGGAGCAATATATATTTTAACCAAGTGTGTGGAACTGAGTCAAAAGCTTTACGATAGTCAATGTACATAGTGTGCAATTCTCTTTTGTTATTGATTGTATGTGTCATGGCAATGTTATCTATGATTAACTGTTCTTTGCAACCTTGACTTCCTTTACGACAACCCTTCTGCTCCTCTGCTAAGATGTTGTGCGCGGTCACATGTGTATACACTAGCTCAGTAATACAAGCAGTAATTATTTTATATATGGTTTGAAGACAAGTGATAGGCCTGTACTTTGAGGGATCTGTTGAATTAATATCTTTTGGTATCATGTAAGTAATACCTTGTGTCAAAAATGGAGGTAATGTTTTAGGTTTCTGAATGAAGTCATTAATGTGATTGTATAAAATTGGGTGCATTATAGTAAGCTTTTTATAGAAGTAGTTATGTATATGATCAGTTCCGGGAGCTTTCCAATTATTTATTTTATTTAATATTGCAATGAATATGTGAATTGGGATAATTTCAAAATCCATTTGAGGGACTGCATCAAATTTTTTAGCATCTTCTGAAATCCATGGTGCTTCTTGATTATGGTTAACTGGTTTAGCCCAAATGCTAGACCAGAATTTATGTAGTTCGTCTGCAGGTGGTGTTAGCGAGTGATTGTTATTGGGCGCTGTGTTTGAATTTTTAGAAAGGTTCCTGTAGAATTTTTTCATTTTTGTTGAATTGGGCATTTTGATTTTTCCTTTTAGTGCAGTCAGTATATCGTCGGAGTCTACTACAGGTAGCATTTAGGTTTTGTTTGAGACTGTCAAGATATTCTTCGTCAGTCTTATTAGGATTTTCGTGTCTTGAGTGTATTTTGTATTTTTCTTTTATATCGTCTATATGCGCTAATAATCTATAATTTCTATTTCCTTTGATGTATTGTGTCATTCGTCCTATAGCCTGTCGCAGTCTTTTAATTTTATTTTCCAGTCTGATTTGTCATAACGGTTTTCTAGCCGTTCTTTCGACTTGGGTGCTGTTTGTATTTTGTGTTATTTTTAAGCCATTACAAGTAGCTGTGGTGAATGCTGCGCAATATATTAATGTATGAGTAGTTATAAAAGTGTCATTTGGTGTAATATATTTTGGTAAAATTTCTGAATTTAAAAATGTTACAATATAAGTCAGCCTCTTTGAAGATTTTTGCTTCGGTAAAAAGGGTCTATTATTTGAGTCTAACCTTTTGAAATTTTCGTAGGCTGTTTTGAATGTTTCTGATATTTTGTCATTTAAGTGATCGTTTGTCCATTGCTTTCTACTGAATTGTTCTTGATTTGTTGTATTATTTATTGTTTCTTCAGTATGTTGTGTTGAGTATTCACATTGTGTTTCTAGAAAGGGGTTATTTGTATTAATCTGTAGTGTGTCTAGCATGCTGATTTGTGTGTTTTGTTCTAGATAGATATTATGTTCCGAGATATCTAACACTTCTTTTACTTCTTGTCTTATCTCCTGTAATTTCTGATCTGAGATAAGCTTGTTGCTTACTATTACTCTACGCTGGTCTGCTATGCGCTGTTCAGAAACATGTGATATACATGGGAACAGTTCTATAATTTTAGTGTGCAGTTGTTTACGATATGCAGTTTTATTAGTTTCTAAGTGCGTAATTAAAAGATAGTTTTTAATTATTGCTTCATTAACATCGTCGCTCCATCTGATTCTAGAAGTTGTTTGCGGTTGAGTTTCGATAAAATCTGAAGTTGTAGTTGTGTATTGGTTTTCGACTGCGTTTTGAATTCGGGTTTCTAAGTGTCGTTCGACTTTTTTTTTAATTAATTGAATAGTGTTATCTGTTAAAAGCTTATTTCTGATAATCGCACGCCGTTGGTCTCCTACTCGCTGCTTTGATACTTCCATCTCTGGAAATTGGTGCATAAATTGTCTATGTAATGAATCTAAATATCCACGTGGCTTAGCTTCTAATTTGGTTACTATTAAGTATGTGCGCAAAATGAATTCGTTCATTTCTGATGTCCATTTTTTTCTCGCACGTTGGTTTCCAGTAATGGGTGCAAGGTTGTTGGCGTATGCCTCTTGTACAACATTTTCTGGAATTGTTGAAACAGATGTAGAACGGGACCTAAATTGATTCTCAAAGGAGAGTGGCGAGCTTAACGGAGATTCAAATAAGCTCTGTGTTGAAGAAGGTGATGGTGATTCTGATTGCACTGAATATTCGGCTGTAGCATTTACTCGTACACTACGCGTACAGAGTGTAGAGCTAACAGAGGCCCGCCTGCTCGGCTCTCTGCTACCGATGGTTCGCATGCTGTGGCATCCAGCATCGGCTCCAGATGCGCCCCGGCGATCGCCCCCGGGAAGCGGCCGTAAATTGTATCTACTATTGTTCTCCATCATAATCATCATTGGACATTAGGAGCCTACATCGTTTGTCCAGAGCGAGTAGACGCGCAGTAAGCTATCTAACTAAGCCTACGGTTGTCGCCGTTGGTGTTCTTAAGAGAGATACACTCTTCCGCCGCCAAACCAAAGTCAACATCCCGCGCTGATGTTGCCTGTTCTATTTAAGCCTCACGGAGACGTATACGCCTAAGAGCCTTAAATAGCTTACATACTTTTCCTACTTTTTACTTACTCCTACCTACTCCTTCCCTTCGTCCCAGAGCCACGTTAGCCGCACCAGTAACTTCTAATTGCGTATCCGCCCCCCACGTGATCAGGTAGTCGATCAGGACGTGTGGTTGGCCTTTAGGGGGCTTATTGTTATTATTATTAGCCTAAATTGTCCCACTGCTGGGCAAAGGCCTTTATTTTTATGATCGTCGTTAAAATTTGGTCAATTAAGTTTCTGAATTTAATTTGAAATTAAAACTGATTTTTGTATAATAGACTCACTATTCTCACAATACTTATTTAAAGTATTATGCGATCCTTACTATAATGCGAATAAATAAATCACTATTTATCAATATACAAAAGTAATATTTTTTAGGCAATTAGGAATAAATTAAATCCGGAACTAGCAACATTATCTTTCCGGCCAGTTCGTAGTTTGTTTACAAAATTGAATTGTAGTTTTGAGTTGAAAAATCATGTTCTTGTTTTTTACTGTGCTGACATGAGATGTAAATAATTAGTTTGTGCAGTGTATATACCTAGTGAACTGTGATAACGCCTTTTAAGCAACTTATGAACGTTGTTGTACCTAATCTAATGTTCTGTGACTAGCCTACCTATAATGAAATACGCGATATGTGGAGTGATTAATTAATATACAGGGTTATTGGTAATCAGCCTGCATCCTTTTAAGGGCATGTTAAGGACATTACATATGACAAACTTTTGTTCTACGGTTTTTAAAAATTCAATTTTTTTTTTCTCGTACAAAATAAAGAAAATATATTTGTCCTGTCTAAAACCATTTAACTCTATAAACACGTGCCCGCAACAAGCAGGCGCGCTCTCTTTAACGCTCGCCGACACTAGGCACGATGCTACAGATAGGATAATAGTTACTACTGTGCCGTCAAGGCATATGAAAGGGTAGCGGGGCCTGCACGGGGGCGGCTCCACGTGCCTACAAATCAAAACCTCTAACAACCAAATTTGTAAATTTGGCTGTTAGTAGTAAATCGAAAAGCGCGCGAATCGACTTGTTTTTGTTTTAATGGTTCGTTACAATGCCGTGCTAATACGTTAACATTGGGTAGGTACATACAGAAATGGTGTGAGTTTTGCTCCCACCATCACCACCACAACGACAATGTTCAATGTAGCCGTCGCTTGCGGTGAATACGTCAGGTTGTTTCGCAATACCTATCTAGTGTTTTGGTGATATTGATCATAATTAATATGAACATTTACTGAGTGACTACCCGTACTCTGCAATGAGGAGGGCTCCTTGCCACAACTCGCATAAAAGTAGGTACTAGTATTAGAACTGTTAACAAGACGGACCGCCGGCACATTCATCGTACCGGGTGAAAGAGCTTGACAAAGAATTGGGCCGCTAGATTAAACGCGGTAGCGGTGTTGTTGTCCGAGCTGCCAGGTCGCCGGTCTCACATCACTGTGCTTAGTTCGCATTGTAGGCACGTTAACGCAATGGTCTACACCAGCACCAGCAACCAGGAACCTTTATTCGAAAAGTCACGTGCGGCGCTCAAAAATCTGCTCAACTAGCCAATAGCCTAAATACCTACATAAAAAAAACATAAAACATAATTTACCTACGTACCTACTTACCTAGGTACTCGTAATAGCCTACGTATACGTAGGTAAGTTTTAATGCTGATAGACGAAATAATAAGTAGGTACAATTCATTTTACTTTTGTGCTAAGTAATCAAGTTGAAGAACAAAATTTTAAAAAAAAATGTACCCCTAACTACCTCGGGTTTGTAATCTGTTCAAAATTCTACTAGTTAAGCCCTTTGATACCCATATTGAGGGATTTGTGAAAAGTTCGCCATTTTGTGGTAGCTATCCAAGATGGCCATCTTGGATTTGAAATTTGTCATAGCGCATAGTATTCTACTAGTCAAGCCCTTTCATTTGATATCCATATTGAGGTAGGTGTTATAACATCCCTTTTTTGGTAGGGGGTTAAAAACAATATTATTTAGGTATGTACTAACAACAGTCTACAGCAGCTGCGCTCGCTAAGTAGGTATCAACCAGGCACGACCGCACGACTGAGATGGGCAGAGCGATGCAGGGCGTCTACTCTCTTTCTACGAAAACGTAATTTCGAAAAAAAACTCGCTACTTTCCTACTCCCGTTCTACTTCGTTTCGTCCGATACAACATTGTTTGACGTTTAAATGTTCTAAGCTTACTCTAATTAGAGTAGGATTGAAATATTTAAACGTACAAAACGATGGATCGAAGTAGAACCGCTGTTGGAAAGTCGCGAGTTTATTTCGAAATTACGTTTTCGTAGAAAGAGAGTAGACGTCCTGGGTAGCGATTCTGAAACCATTCGGTTGCATGACAGAGACCGAGAGATGAGATTCCGTGTCGGATGCAACCGAATGGTTTCAGAATCGCTACCCTGGTATGTGCTTGTAGTTTCTGCGTCCACTGCGTGATCAGGTACATAAATACCAGAATGAGAAAGAAACATAACATGATCGTGAGCCAAGTTACTGAAGTGCAGCTGGTGTTTGACGTTTGTGTTTCGTTTTGTAAGTATCTACCTAATTGGAAATCATGGTAATGTTTTTTTTTATTACACAATTACTTATTAATAACTATCTACTTAAATTACTAGTACAGACACAGATAAGAAAATAGTAACTGTACAGATACGATTTATTAAACGATTTTAATGCTGATGGACTTGTTCGTAGTTACAATTAGGTAAGTATGTACTGTTTTCTGTTTTCAAACTTAAGTATCCAAATACTAATCGTATTTTTGTAGCATCTCCTAAGTCTGGTGAATTAGTATTAAACGATCATATCGTTTAATACTAATTCACCAGACTTTAATCCACTGATTAGGAGTTTTCCATTGATAAATGTGTCTTTTTTATTTGTGTCGTCCTCGACACAAGTAGGTACCACAACACGCCGCGTGCAGCGTGCAACTCAAGGTCACACACAAGGTACACCCCCGGGCCGGGGCTCTGGCACAGTAAATACATAATTCTTTACTGTGGCTCTGGGCTCTGCGCTCGCCGACACCGAGCCAGTGTTGCCAAGTTAGCTATTCTGTGGCTATATCTAGCAACTTTCTGTATTTGCCAAACATTTCATGGCCACAGATTTAGCAACTTTTAGCTATCGACGCTAATAAATAAGGCATAAACCACATCTTAATAATAACGAATTAGTTTGGTACGGAATATTTTTCGATTCCATAGCACAATATTGTCCGTAATCTATTTATGAATGAACAATATTGTCTATGGAGTCTTGCGCAAATACTCACCCGCCGGGTGAAACCGGGAACGTCTTTGATTTTTCGTTTACTGCCGTAATACTCACACAATTGCAAAATTACACAAAATTCCTTGTAAATAATAAGACTTAAAAAACTACTCGTACTTTGCGAACTTTAATTTAGGTAACTAATCAATTCAATCTCTTTATTCTTTTTGACCTAATGTTAGCTAGCCACTTTTGATACTACAAAATCTTAAACATTCTAGCCACTTTTGAAAGAGTTTGGTCATTTCTTATATCATTGATTTGGCAACACTGCACCGAGCGCGGCACCGTTAAAGAAAAAGGAAAGGGGTGGCGGGAGGGGAGGCGGGACACTGCGCGGGTGCGGCTAAAAGTATGTAGGAAAATTCAAAAATTCGACTATTAGTAGCGAATCGAAACGAGCGCGAGTCCGAGTCCAGTAACTTTCCACCAAGTTAGGAGAAGCGATGTTTTATCTCGAGTGAATGAACAATTAATTCATCTTTCGGTGTGTGTTGGAACTGCTACCTAGTGATTCTGAAAGTTTTGTGCGTGATTCTCACCGCCACCCGCGGACCCGCGGGGGGTCGGGTCTTGAATCGAGTCGCCTGAATTTGAGGATACTGCTAATGTGGAATGGTCAAGGGGCTTTGTCTTGACCCTCCCGATTCGATTTTAGCTGCCGGAGTTACGCGAAAATTTAAAGTTTCTGTAAATTCACACGAAAAACACGTGGATGCATGAAATGGAACGCAATATCAGGAAATATTGCATAAAGAATGTCTGCTATGTCTAAGTTCGTGAAACGAAACGTTTTGATCGCAATTTTTGAGGTTCACTAAAGTAAAAAAAAACACCATTTTTTTTATGTTGATCATGATCAGTATAAACAACTATTATAAATTAAAATAAATACTCATACATAGTTTTGTGAAAATTGTTTTCCTCCCTACAATATTTAACAAATTACCCACCCAGAGACCAACTCAGACCGGTTAGGTTGAAATTAGTCACAAAACCAACACAGAGCACCCCGACTCCACCTAGTCTTGTGGCTACTACCCCTAGAGTGTTTATAAATAAATAATAGTTTAAAAAAACTAAAAAAACACGCTTTCATAAAAAATCCAACTAAAAATCAGAAAATAAAATGTAATAAATTTGGATTAAGAATATTGTAAATTAGAAATGAATGTACATTTTTGTAAAAAAGCGTGGGGTGCAAAGTGACAATAATTATAAACATTTTATTGACAGGTAATGAGTAGAAGAATCATCACTTTTATAATATAATATCTTAAAAAGCGCTTTGAATACACCCCACGCTTTTTTACAAAAATGTACATTCATTTCTAATTTACAATATTCTTAATCCAAATTTATTACATTTTATTTTCTGATTTTTAGTTGGATTTTTTATGAAAGCGTGTTTTTTTAGTTTTTTAAAACTATTATTTATTTTTCATTTTTTAGTTATTTTATTTTAAACTATACAACGTGTGGCGGAAAGGTCCAACAATATTTATGGTACTTCATCTATACTAAGTATCGAATCACATATGTGAATATTAGACACGAAAGCACAAACATTTTTTTCCATACAAAGTTAATAATTCGTTGTTTATTATTTTTATTTGGCAACCCTAGCACGCGGCGGCGCAGCGGTCAGTGACTGCGCCGCGCTGCCGCACGCCGCGCGACCGCGACGCCGCGCCGCCATAGATCATAGAAACGCCGCCGTACTTGCCGCTCCGACGCAGGCTCAATACCTACTACTTATGTGTCGTTTGAAAAACCTACCTAAATATCTAGCATAGAAATCGAACAGGAATAGAAAGATTAGGTGTGGAAGCTATTGCACTGCAATATTCGATTAAGCCAGATAGAATAAAAAGAGATGCTTGTTATTAGCATTCAATAAGCTACGAGTCTACGAGTAGCATACTAAATTCGGAAGCGAGGATTGCTTGTTTCTTACTTGCTTCTAAATTCAGTCGACAAAATGTGGTCAAATGTAAGTAAGAAGTCTTCAAACAATATTAGTCAGGAAATAATGTCAAATTAAATACAACTATGTAAGTAGGTAGGTAGGTACGTGTTTGAGTCACAGCACACCCCGTAGGTCTACCGCCTAACGCTCTTGCTTTCGGTCATGCTTTGATTTGTGACGTCATCGGCCAATTTGGTACCGCCGATGAAAGCCGAACATTACAAATGCTTTCCGTTCTAAGGAAAGCATTTGTTGTTAGATGAATGAACGAAACTCCATACATTTGCTCTGAAATAGCGACCGCCTAATGTTTTAGCCCGCTTTCAAGCCTTGAACTAATGCTTTCAAGTTCTGTCATGAAGACATTACCAAATTTGATGTTGCTTTGGAATTCTAGTAGTGTAATTCTCTAATATTTTCGTTAGATACTGCCTTGTAAAGATCAAAAATAGCACGGTGAACATGTACTATTGCGGGGATACCAATAACATAACAAGATTCGTCTTAGAAATAGTGATTTTACTAAAAATAAGTGTGTCACTGAATTTTACAATTTTACTATGGGGAAGACCACTTTCGAGGGCGTAATTCCCTCTTGCATCTTTCCTGAAAGACGAGACATCAAACCTGAGGTAAAGGTAACAAGCAACTTATAAATAACTAGAAACCCTTTTTGTTTTGATAGTAAGTAATACCTAGCTTTATTTATTATCATTTGTGATTTAATACTTACATTCACTAATTGTTACAGAAACTGGCTGCATTAAATACCTACTTAGTATTCAAAGAAGTCTAAGAATGATTTTCCTATACTTACCTAGTACCTCATTGATGTGAGTACAGTGATATTGCAAGGTTGACAGATGCCCATATAAAAGAAAAAATATTCCAGAAACGGAATGTTCCTCTTGTTTGATGGTAAGCAAAAAAAAAATCTTTGAACATGTTGGGTCCCTCGTGTTCACCTTAACTGGTAGTTTGGAATGAGTACCAAGGAAAATGTGATGAAATCTTAAAAGAAAGGTAAGTCATTATTTTAAACATTCAGAACTGCTTGAGATCAATATTACTGCATTATCAACAAACAGCAGTACATTAAGGCACTAATATTATGAAGCTATTGAATATAAAATAGCAGAATGTGGTTCAAAATAGGTAATAACTAGCAAGTATTAAATACCATAAATATATACCTACATAGGTAATTTATGAACCAGTCTCCTAATATTGTAAATGTGAAATATTGTTCTTTGGAATGTCTGAATGGGTCAGATTGAAGTAAATATAATATGTACTTTTCACAACAGCAAAATAATTGGATGGAACTGTGCGTATATAGCCATGGGGTGCTGCTATTCATGTGATAAAATGTTAATATCTTATATCAATATAATTAGATTTTGTTTTTGTTTTAGGAGTCAAGACTGCGGGCTGCTCCCGTAGCTTACAAGAAAACAAGTTGTCTCACAAGCAAGACATTGGGTCATCAAACCCATTCAACTGTTAGAAAATGATTGATAATAAATACACCCTTTATACAATACAATACATTTCTTTAGTGTTATGATTCCATAATCTGCCTGAGGAAATAGAAACCCTTTGTCTAAATCATTCTACAACCAATGAGCAAACATCATGTTCAGTTTGAACAGCTAGTAGGATAGTATGGCTGCTGCTGGTGTCTTAGTTGGTAGCACAGACTAAGTAGAGAGGTACGTTGGTAGTAAGTCTGCCATGCGAAGCCGTGGGTTGTGGATTCTATGTTCTATCCTCACACAGTACAAATATTTGTACTGTGGTTGGGTGTTCTCTATGTATAATAAGTATGCATTTTTTAAATACATACATATTAGTATTATATAATAAAAGTATTATAATATAAAAAATGATTATGTCAGCTATCTGGCACCCATAACACAAGCTTTGCTAAGTTTGAGGCTAGATGGTGTTGTTTGTGAAATGTTCACCACCAATATTAACGACTAATAGAAAATCTTCCTGTTCAATAGTTGTATGGTTGCTTGCTATCAGGCATTATCTCATCTCTCTTCTACTCCATATATATCTACACAGATTAAATAATCTGTGTATATTCATAAATCATTACATTGGTGTACTACAATAAAATTCTCATTTAGGATACAGAAAATTTATTAAAACAATAATATTTGTTATTCTTGTTGGTGCATCTGATATAAATGATAGATGGTGTTGTGTGTGAGATGTCCACCACCAATATGAATAACTGTAATAGAAAACCTTGTTACATCTCAATCTCAAGGTGTCGACGGTTAAGTATGGTTAGGACTTTTTGGAGAGACGGCTGGGACAAAACCACTTCTGAGTGAAGTATAGTGCTAGGCAGTTATTTAGACTCTTCCTGTTCAATAGTTGTATGGTTGCTTACCACCAGGCATTATCTCACTCTTCTCCATGAATGTACACAGATAAATCAATCTGTGTAGATTCATGGATCATTAAGAAATCATAACATTGGTATTCTACAGTAAAATTCTCATTAAGGATACAAAAAAATAATTAAAACACAATATTGATTATTATTGTTGTTGATGCAACAGATAAATTTAATTTTCAGTACTTTGACAATCACACTTAACATATTTGTTTTAATAAAGCAGTGACATCACTTCAGGAATGTGTTCTGAGAGTCGAGATGGTTTCAGAGAAGCCTAATATATCGGCCACCACAAACCATAACGCATAACAATAGATATATCTGAAACAAAGAACTTTTATTTTTAACATGTAACTTATTGATCTAGTGGTAAAACTTTGCCAAGTCTGTGTCCCAGTTTGAAAGGCAATGTTTCCAGAAAAATTACAGGGCTTAGAGATATAACAACTTAGACATCTGGGTGATGAGCACAGTGCTAGGTAATGATTTGGACTCTTCATGTTCCAATAGCTGCGTGTCCCTGTGATGTTATGTGGCAGGCAGGTTGCTTACCATCAAGCACATAAAAGTCTGCCTGGGGAAGTCAACACCTTTGCCTGTTATTCTACCGCCACGCAGTAATGTGCAAACAGAATCAGGACTACTTCATTACTTACAAGTTTATTATGTATCACTTTGGGAGGGTGAAGTTCGCACAGAAATCACAGGGCCTAGAGATAATCATCTAATATGACAATGGGTGACAAATCTATGGGTGACAAGTGCAGTGCAGTGTTAGGTAATGATTTGGACTCTAGTTCCAATAGGTTTGTGACACTGTGCTGTTATGGGCAGGTGTGTTGCTTACCAAGGGGAACATCTACCTATCACTTCTAAAGACACCAGTTCAGAGCCGCAGAGACTCTGGAAAAATTATGACAAACTTACGTATACATCACCACTAAGAATAATACTCGGAGATGTAAGCGGGGTTCGAAGCCACAACCTCACGAAATGTGAAAACAAGCTTAACAACGATTGACACTATTAAAATTTACCTATTATCATTACATACCTCATAAAATACAGTGTACAAATACTTGTTTTTGTCATCGCCGAAGTCGTTTTTATAGGGAATCGCTAGCTAGATTCCTGAAGCAAGAGTGAGCGGACTGCATGACTGACATGAGTGCATGACAATGATGAAAGTAAATATCACAATAACAAATAATATATTAGATATTTATATCATGTTATAATTGTTTATCATAAATCTAAATTGTAAATGTTTACCTCAGATGGAGGTTATGAAAAGTATACTTTTTTTTAAATTTATTCTTGGCCATGGATACTAGTCTTTCAGCCGTGAAAAGTATACACAAAAACAATGTTGCCAGCCAAATATATCTAAACAATGCTAGGCTTACGTGGTTATTTTTTTTACTACAATTAACTTTGGCGAAGAATAGGTAACTTGTGACACTTTCTTGCGATGAAAACTTCTGTTTTAAAATGTTTTCACTGAATTTGAAAAGAAAAACGACGATTTTCTATCAATTACGGATATTTGAAATTTATGTAGATTTTTAGAAATAAACCCTAGGAAGAAATTTAAAAATACGGTGGGAACACTTAGAGTAATTGTCAAATATTGCGTTCCGTTTTTTGTTTTTTTCCTATCTTTGGTTCATCGTAATGCTAATAATGCACTTCTATATTGACCTAAATAAATGGAAATAAAACAAATGTATAGCAAATCTAGTAATTGGAAGTATCAACCGATGCTTTTTGACGTTTTAACTGTTGAATAAACTCATAAAATATTTTCGCATTGTCTAGTTTGACGAAACCGATTACGTGGTCTCGAAACGTAATAACGAATGCCTTACTTCAATTGTTTTTAATCTGTGAAGACACGATAGTTTTTTGAAAACCACATTAGTTAGGCGATCGCTGTTAAATGAAAGCATTACATTACAAATGCAATGAAGACATCTCACGCTTTCCGAAAGCTTTAGAGTTAGGCGGTAGACCTACCGGACACTCGGCCTAAACTCCAAACAAACGGTGAAGTCGACATACCTACACTCACACAACTACGCATATGTCGTTCGAACACATTTACGCATGTGTGCGTGTCATCTAGGGTTACAAAATTATTTTATGGAATAGCTGTGACCCGTGAGTTCACCTGCCTGTGTTAAGTGGCTTACAATCTTACCTAGTTAGTGTTCGATCTTTAATGTAGGTAAATATAACTTTCATCAACAATCAGAAGGGAGAAGATTTAAAACAAAATAGGAGATAATAAAGGTACCATGTACGAATTGATTTTTAGTTATTCTGACAACGAAAGCCGCAGTTTAAAAACAACGAGTTTCATAATTTCGTCACAGGACTTCAGTGTTGGCGCGTACTTCTAACCAGAATAGCTTAACACAGTTTATAAAAATGATTCAATCTTTGTAGAAATTCTTATGAAATTAAAAATCTCTTATTCTTGTTTCGTATAATAGACGAAAAATTTGGTACCATTTTGTTAAATAATACAGCATCATGGTCGTATTCTCATAGAAAATTATCGTCCGATATAATAACCCTTCGTTGAGTCCGCCTCGCGTCCGCGAGGGGGAGGAAGCTTGGAATTGGCGGGGGGTGGGGAGTGTCCGTTCTATCTATATTATCTATTCTATGGTCACAGTCAAATAAAAAGTTAAAATAATTAATTTGATTATTTAAACTCTGTAATGAGTTGGGAAGATACCTACACTAGCTACTTATTTTTGGCTAAATGAGCTTACCTTTTAATAATCACATTGTTATTTAACCATAGTCGCACTGCACAACAACACAAACATATTTATCCATTTCACACTGCAATCCAAGGTGCTTACGGCATAGCGCACGTTCAGCGCACCGTAGGTATCAATTTCGCGATAAAACAAACAACACACATCAGCTATGACGGTAGAGAGCGACTGAACTGGTGAACTCAAAAATTAAAATCATAAATATTTCTAAAAAATTCAAATTGAACAGTTAGGGTTCCGCACTTTAAAAACGACGAACTTTTTTTTTACAATGAAGAGTGACGAGACGAGAAGGACATGTGCCTGATGGTAAGCAATATGCCTGTTCTTAACAACACGCACGCAGCTATTGGAACAAGAGTCCAAATTATTACCCAGCACTGCACCACGCTCGTACCGCATAGATATGAGATTTTATATCTCTATGCTCTGCAATTGCACTGGAAACATTGCCCTTCAAACCGGAACACAGTTATGCTTGCACAATACTACATGGCGGTAAAATAACTGGCAAAGTTGTGGTACTTCCCCAGACGGACTCTGCGAAGTGTCCTACTACTACTACTACTATTATTAGGTACTACATGTACCGATGTGTGATGATACCTATCCTAGGTAGTTAAGAGTACGTATCCTACATGCTATTTCCTTTATCTATCTCTGTAAAAGCCATGTAAGAACTCCTCACAATCGTAGCTCCCCACTAGGTCGTTGTGTGTTGGGGAAGCTGTTTAGTTGTTCTTGTGAACTCACAAGGAAAACTAAATCTTAGACCCATAGAAGACAATCGAATTTATTATTCAAATATCGACCAAGCCGAGAACCGAACTAACGATTTCCCGTGCTCATGAGAAAACATATGTAAGGCTTACGTATGTTTTCTTTGTCAAGGTAAAACCAAACTCAAAAACAAATATGACGGAACCCCCAACTTTAAAAAAATCATTCTTGACGATTTCTAAGTCCGAGCGGTGCCTATGCCGAAAGGCGAAAATTCCCCGGCGCTTCGACCGGCGCGTTCTCCTATTGGCCGGCGGCATACGGTCAAACCTATTGACGATGCCGACTTACCGACAATCTCCGTCGGGGACTTTTCGCAACTTCGCAAAGATTAAATAAAAGTAAATTAAGAAGTGAATAAGTGAACATTAGTTTGAAATTCTACTAAATGTATCAAAGTACTGATAGTTGACTTTTTACATCTTGTTGAATGTAATCTTACTATCACAATCTAGGACTAGTAATAATCTAGTAGTGGTAGGACTTTTAGCAGAGTCCGCCTGGGGAAGTACCACACCTTTGCCTGTTATTCTACCGCCAAGCAGTAATGTGCAAACATTACTGTGTTCCGGTTTGAAGGGCAATGTTTCCAGTGAAATTACTGGGGTTAGAGATATAACTTCTGAGATATCTGGGTGACGAGCGCAGTGCAGTGCTAGGTAATGATTTGGACTCTATGTTCCAACAGCTGCGTGTCACTGTGTTGTTATGTAGCAGGCATGTTGCTTACCATCAGGCAAACGTCTTGCTCGTCTCGTCACGCTTTATTTAAAAAAAAAAACAATCAATTAAAAAAACATTACTTACCAAAATTATTTATCGATGTCTGTCTGTCTGTGGCACCGTAGCGTAGAGCTCAATCGCATGGACCGATTTCAATGCGGGTTTTTATTTTTCCGTGTGGTGGTTCTTAGCTATGTTTGGTTAATATCGATTCAAGATGGTCGCTTCCACAAAAAGGCGGACAAAACATTTCCTCACAAACTCTCTCAATAAGGGTGTCAAATGGAAGGGATTGACTAGTAAAATGCTATACACCATGAAAAATTTTAAATCCAAAATGGCCGCCACCACTAAATGGCGAAATACATTTATTTTTTTACTATTCCCTCAATATGGGTATCAAATGAAAGGACTTGACTAGTAGAGTACTATACACTATGACAAATTACAAATCCAAGATGGCCGCCATCACAAAATGGCGAAATACATTTATTTTTTTACCACTCCCTCAATATGGGTACCAAATGACAGAGCATGACTAGTAGAAAGTTGTACAGTTTACAAATCCGGTACGAGGTAGTCGGGGTAAATCATTTTTTAATATTTTGTTCTTGTTCATTCATAAAATTGCTCGGTATAGTGATGAGCGACGAGAGACGTAGGTATAAGATATAAGTAGTCGAGGTTGCATGGAACTTCTGTTCTGGAAATTCGTGTGAAATGAAATGAAAAAATGAAAAAGTTACGGCTGGTTTAGTCGGTAAAGTTACTGCTGGTCTAGTCGGGAAAGTTACAGCTGGTCTAGTCGGGAGAACGGCGACTGCCGATCCGGAGAGCCCGGGTTCAAACCCCACACGCGCCACTGTCTTTTCGAAGTCATGTGCGTAATGCCGCTAACTTAAAACGGTGAAGGAAAACATCGTGAGGAAACCGACAAATACCTAGAATATTTCGAAGTCATGTGTCATCTACCAACCCGCACTGGGCCAGCGTGGTGGATTATGGCCTGAACTCTCTCCTTGCGAGAGAAGGCCCCGTGTCCCAGCAGTGGGAACATTTAGTGGGCTGTTGATGATTTGATGATGAGGCATTGTAGTTGTAGACCGCCTGAATGGACTCTCAACTGTCAAACAGTTCTAGCCATTACCTATTAAGTATTAATTAATTAATTAATAATTTAACTTCTGTTTATTCCATTAACAGTTTCGAAGTAGGCAAAAAAATACCTTTTCTGCACAAAATTTAGTCTTTGACAGGAAAGGTCAACAGCAGTCAACAGCTGACAAACGTGTCAGCTGTTGACGTTTGTTGTACGTGAATTAGGGTTGTAGCAGGTATATTTTACATCAAACTTTGACTCGTATTATCTCGTGATCTAACATGCTGAGGGGAAAGAGACCTTCGGAGATGAAGTCCACATCAGTGTTGGAATGACCTGTTAAAATATTGTTGGACCTTTCCGCCACACGTTGTATATTATTTAGTTCGATTGGCTAACTATAAACCGCCCTCAATATGTACAAATGTGTTCCGATTGTATCTTGGTTAAGAACACAATATTCAAAGATTTCTATGATGCCAATATAAACAGCGAGCCACATAGAGGTGCAACCTAATTTACATATATGTAGATTTTATGGTTTATCTCGTAATCGAATCATTTAATTCAATGCTTCACTGTTAAGTAGGTACATGGAGTTCTTCATGTTAATTTTGATTGCATCTTGTGGACGGTCGACGCCCAACTCAGGATTAATGGCAAAATTCGTCGCTCAACAGTTCCATAGCTATATTTTGCTGGGAACTGTATACGAAAAGCCGAACCATTAAATCCCAAGATTTTAATTAAAAAAATCGGACGTACTTCGCGGCATGCTAATGGTCTCTCACGATTGTCTTCCAACGCTAAACAATCACCGGTATTACAAAAACATTGAACAATATTAGTTGTACTACTGGCTCCCCGACTAAAATCGGGTTTCCGTGAAAAATCTGTACCACTGGCTCTCCGACTATGATCAGATTGCTTTGAAAAATCTAAACCACTAACTCCCTGAGTATAATCAGCTTGCTGTGAAAAGTTATAAGGTACTATTAAACTGTACTAGTACACTTTTCCGACTGTACTATTTCGCTACGGACCCAACTAGTGTTGAGTAGGACATACAAGAGGCGGTAAGAAGCGGCTCAACATTTTATATTGTACTGGTTCAAATTTTTTGTCGCGGCAGTCGCGAAGTCGCGTGACTTACTCTCCGTCCTCGTAAAACTATAGGACGTAAGATAGAGAGGGGACGAGACGCAAGCTACAAATTACAGTAGTGCGTCATTTTACAGTAATATTACGTGTCTGCGTTTCGGATCATGTCACGTCAAGTGAACATAAGAGGATTTTATTGGGAGGAGAGAGGTAAAGGTGGAATGATAAACAGTTATAAAACAAGTATATTAAAGAAATAAATAAAGATTAAAGGAAATGAATAAGATAAAGACGTAACTTAAAATAAGGAAATTTTGAAAATTATCTTTCTTGAAGGGCCAGTGAGTGTAGTTGCTTCCAAACAGGTTCACAGGATGTAGTTGTTTCCAAAACGGGTTCACAGGATGTAGTCCTTGAACGGTAGGGTTATCAGTCGTCAGCGAGGATGGCTCCACCTTGCACGGTAGAGTTCACAGCCAGCAGTCCTTGTGAGTGTAGTCACTTCCAAATAGGTTCACAGGATGTAGTCCTTGAACGGTAAGGTTAACAGTCGTCAACGAGGATGGCTCCACCTTGCACGGTAGAGTTCACAGCCAGCAGTCCTTGTGAGTGTAGTCACTTCCAAATAGGTTCACAGGATGTAGTCCTTGAACGGTAGGGTTAACAGTCGTCAACGAGGATGGCTCCACCTTGCACGGTAGAGTTCACAGCCAGCAGTCCTTGTGAGTGTAGTGTAGTCACTTCCAAACGGGTTCACAGGATGTAGTCCTTGAACGGTAGGGGCTTACAGCCGTCAGACCTTCAAGGTTTACTTGTGATGTTGGTCGCTTGGAAGTTCACTGTTCAGTAGTGTTGTTCTGTTGGAAGCTGAATTCTCACTGACCCTCTCCAATGATTTGATTAAAAATGTAGACTTTTAGTGTTTTGAATCTGGAGAAAATAAACTTTATTTTAATATTAACAATTCAAAGAGGATTAGTTCTAAAAACTATACAACCTTATGAAAAAGAGTAAAGATTGCTAAGTGACAAATGGTTTTTGAAGTATTTACAATATGTAAACAAATAAAATTTTTGGAAAAACGTAAATATTATAGATTTAGAATGAGATATATGATACCAGAAATATATCACCACAATAAGAAAATTATTCTCTATTGTATGGACACAATTAAAAGGAAATTAGTGATATGAAAATTTTGGTATGTAAATATCTAAGAATTCTATGAATAGATGCTAGTTTTGAGATGAAAATAGAGGTAAAATGTACATTTACATATTGTAATCAATATGTAATGTTACAATCTCGAGTCTCGAGCGAGAGGGAATTATGCTGACAGTGACATTACTAAATACTGTGAGGCGCGCATTGAATGAAGCGACTGTTTTCAATATCGCCAAATGACATGTTTTTACTCGAAACTTCAAATGTACTCGTATCGCCGAGCTTAGTACGCCTCGCCTCATTTGAAGTGGGACATTGTACTGGCTCAGTACAAAAAAGAGGTTACTCTTACACTTTTAGATGTCATGTCCTACCCAACACTAGACACACTAGACGTCCGAATATGCACAAGACTACATTTACTTCGAAGTAAGTAGTACTCTATTAAAAAATTCGTCGACAGATTCCTTACCTAGAAATTGTAAGACAAACGATTGCGTGTCTTAAGGACGCACAGCGCCATCTAGTTTATTTTATCAGAACTAATGTTTAATACGCATGGAAAGTATGCGGAAAGAAATTAATTAATTCTGGCGAATCTAATTAGGATAATCGGATGCTTCGATCGGATTATTGCATTGTCATCGACTTTTGACAGGTGTGCAAAGTTTGAATTAAATCTGATCGTACAAAGTAGGACAAAATCGAGCTCAAAGGGGTCGGTTACATACATACATACATACATACAGGTGAAGCTAATAAAAGCGTGTTAAAAATGCGGGAGCCAGAAGCTCAAGGGAGGTCCTGAATGTTGTTGTTGGCGAACCAACATTCAGGGGCGACCGCAAGAGCTTCTGGCGGGAGCCCACCCAGAGTCTAAGTTAGACCGGTTAGGTCGAAATTAGTGACAAATCCAACTTTGACCTGTTAGGTCCAGATCAATGACAGATACAACTAGCCCCACCCTATAACCCTCTCCCCCCGCCCTAAATTTAGGTGTAAAAGTGTTTTAGTAGAGTAGACAAAATGATCTTTGATATTAAATTTAAAAAAAGCTATGCGGTTCCGGCAGAGGAATATGGCAGGGGGGGGGTTTCCCTGCCCCTAACCCCCCCTCCTACCCACTCCCCCTCCCCCAAGGTTAGGTGTAAAAGTGTTTAAATAGAGTAGATAAAATGATCTTTGATATTAAATTTAAAAAAAACTACGCGGTTCCGGCAGGCGAAAATGGTGGGGGGGTGTTCCCCTCCCCTCCCCCACCCCCCTCTAAATTCAGGCGACTCGATTCAAGACCTTACCCCCCGCGGGACTTGCAGCTTCGAGAAGATCTTGCGTAAACGTGTGATAGGTATGTGAAAAAAACATTTTGTTTTTACTATGGTTGTTTTGTTTGTGATTACGTGAACAGACGATAGTTTGATAACACACACACTAAAATACCTACTCTCGCGGGCCAGCCGCCGGAGCAACGAAAACGAGCCAGGCGAAAGTACCTAGACTGCTGAGTTTATCTCTTGTACAAGTACATAGTTTATCTAAATATCGTCGTCCTCCCTTTTTAAAAGATCCAAGCTAAATCTAAAAAAACTGTTCTACGCTAATTCTGTAAAACTAGCCGATAGCATAAATACTTAAATAGGTACCTACGTAGATAAGTTTTAATGGCGGCCGGTAATACGCGCCACTAGCGCAATCAATTCACTTCACGTATTATTACACACTTTTCAAATAATAAGATTCTAAATAGCATGCTGCATTAGATCCGACGCTATCAACTATCTACTTTAGAACAATGAAGTTAAAGAAGAAAATAGCCAGCGGTGTCGGTGTTCAACGAAACTTATGCGACACGTGTAATGCATACTGGTTCGTAAACTTTGGTGTAGTTAAACAAAACTGTGCATTGATGTTAATTTTTTTTAGATAAGAAAAGCATTATGACTCTTATTTACTTACAGTTCGAAATTTCATTGATAACTTATCTAAAACTTACCTAACGTTCCAAAAGCTGTGGTGGTCTAGTAAAAAGCCGTAGTGGCGTAGTGGGTAAATCGTTCGACTCACGATTGTGAGATCGTAGGTTTGAATCCCGCCTGCTCATCTCGGTGCCAATGGTTTCCTAGTGTCAGTTTGTCATCATCCCTGGCTTTAACGGTGAATGAAACAATCGAGAGAAAATCAGCATAAATTAAATAAATAAGCAAATGGTTTTGATGGCTATGATATTTTTCAAAATTCAAACTACCTAGGTAATTAAAATTGACTTATCAGTATTACAGATAATAATTTCATAACGGATTTTATTGCTGACGATCTTGATTTGTAATTTTTTAAACCTAAGTAGCTAAGTACCCATGTACTTCTCTTACTTTTTGAAACCAAATCTAAGCGTGGTGAAGTATTACCAAGTTAACTACGCGAGCAACGTTTGCTACGCACTTTGGACTCGGCTGTTTTACTACATGCGCAGATGAATGAAACGCGGCGCCGCGCGGCGCGTAGTGCTAGAGAGGACAACAAAAACTTAAATATTTTTTTTTGATGAATGTGTTGACTTTTAACTAAAGTTGTAGAACAAAAGTTGTTTATTTAAATATACAGAACATCCCCTTAAAAGGATGCAGGCTGTATACCAATAACCCTGTATTGTCCAACGAAGTAGGTCATTGATATTGTCAGAATAAAGTTTTCTCTTTGGGTAAGTGTACTTAACTAAAAATCAATTCGTCCATGGTACCTTTATTATCTCCTATTTTGTTTTAAATCTTCTCCCTTCTGGTTGTTGATGAAAGTTATATTTACCTACATTAACGATCGAACACTAACTAGGTAAGATTATAGGCCATTTAACACAGGCAGTGAGGCAGGTGAACTCACGGGTCACAGCTATTCCATAAAATAATTTAGTAACCCTAGATGACACGCACACATGCGTAAATGTGTTCGAACGACATATGCGTAGTTGTGTGAGTGTAGGTATGTCAACTGCACCGTCTGTATAGATTTTAGGCCGAGTGTCCGGGGTGTGACAATAGTCTCGTTTTCCCGCCGTCAGCGACAAACGGAACCCTGTGGAGGTTATGGTCGGTAGAGACCATGTCCACCCATGTTGTGGAATCCGACGTAACCGACCGAACGCAATAAACGTAAATGCATTTCCTCCACGTACAAAAAAGGATAATATTGAAAAAAGAAACATCAAATTTGTTATTTGCCGTCGCCATTTTGACAGATAAGGTAGTTTCGGGAGTTAGCGGGAAAACCCTTCGGGAGGGTTTCAAAATACAACATAACCTAATTCAAGGGATCCGGAATCGCGGAGTCATCCCAAGTAACAATTTAACGTCGTATAAAGGTTAAGTAAACGTTATCTGAATACCATACATCGCTATAATAAAGTCATACTAACGTTATAATAACGTTTACTAAACGCGAAAATGGCCCCAGTTATACGACCTAAATGGTCGTATAATGGTCATACAGAAAGCTCGAGCCAACTTCGTTAACGTCATTCAACAGTTGTACAAATGTTATGTGATAACCACTTTCGTCGCGCAGTAGTCGCATCCTAACTTTACAACGACTCGTTTGTTGTATTGTGGCCGTACAGGTGTTATTGAATTACTAAAACGTTTTGTTTCAGTCAAGTGACAACACCTGTACGACTTATTCATATTAATGTTCGTCGCAACGTGTTTGTGGTTCGAAGATTTAATTTAGTGTAAAATAAAAACATACTACAACTTACTGCAACTGGGAAATAATAAGGTGAGTGTTATATTTAATTGTCATATCTTGCTTACTTTATCCATAGATGAAGAATTTTTTTTGCTACGCAAAAAGATCAACAAAGCGAGTGAGCGAGAAATCATTTTTAAGTGGAAATCGCTCGAGAGAAGAAGAGAAAGTGAATGAAGTAACGTCATTACAATTTTACAATATTTTAGTATACCCGAACGTAACAGTCTGATTTCGTCGCGGTGAAAATCGTGTATTTTTTAATAAATCCTTGGATTGCAGACGACTTTATTAAATTATTTATATTATGGCATGTTCTGTGCGTGAATGTGATACTAGACGATATTATAATCCGAATAATTACACTAGTCACCAACACATGTAAATATGATTTTTTATCAGGTCTCCGAGCAGCCTTTTTGTGTCTTTTACATTTGACGTCTTTGACTTTATCTGTCTCTCATGCTATTTAGTTTGACTGGGAACTGAAGTTTTATGATAATATACCTATGTGAATACTATTCAGATTTTCATGCCCTCTCGTAATTTTGTGTTATAATCATATTTTCATTACCAAAAATAGTTTTATTTTTTTCTAAAAATGTCTGTTGCTTTTGTCGCACACTTACCTCTGTACGTGTGTTTTTAATCGATGGATCGATACCCACTTTTATTACATATTAATGATTTATTTTACTAAATTTTCGTAATTGTTGTTTGTTGGTATTGCTCTTGTATTGTTTCATGTTCACAGGATGACAGGTTGACACTTAACACTAAATTGACATTGACAGCTAATCCATTACAACAACGGCACGCAATCAGCTGACAGTAGTGTTGCATGTTCTTTTTTTTATTTTTAGGCGTTGTACATATTATACTTTCTGCTTTGCAACCGAATTGTCAATTTATTGTAATAGTTTTTCTATGGGGCGTGTAGTAATTTCTGTACTTTGTTTGATTTTGTCTGTATATAGTATTATATAAAGAAAATAGGTACCTGTTGAACTGCGTTTATCGGGCATTATGTTTTGTTATTTATTTATTTTTATTTTTTTCCTTGATTTTGATGTCTATGTGTGCAACTAATTTTGTTTTTTTATTGAGCATTGGCACATCTGGCAGGTAATTTATATTGCCAAATTATTTTTTTTTGTGTTTAAGGTAGTTATTAATAAGTTATTTGTTTTAGTTTATTTATCTATTTGTTATTAATGTCAACCAATGAACATAGTGACCTATTTCATTCTTTACCTTCTGATGGTGTTTCTGAATCTGATGACAGCTTCGTGAGCATGCCTTCTCTGTGTGACACTTTATCAAATTATTTTTCTGATGTACCTAAGAACTTAAATATACTTCACATTAATGCTCAAAGTATCCCGGCTCATTATCCTGAGCTGCTGGCATCCTTCGTTGATAGAAATGTTCATGCTATATTAGTCTCCGAGAGTTGGTTGAAACCTTGTCTTCCTACTCTTTCCTTTTCCCTTCCCGGTTTCACTCTCATACGAAACGACCGGACGGGCAGGCCTGGCGGCGGAGTTGCTGTTTACTTGCGCTCTAATATCGTCTACTCGGTTATTAGCACTTCTGCTCAGCCTCCCCCGTCCGACGCTGGTGAACATCTTTTTCTTGAAATCACTCTTTCCCACACAAAACTTCTTCTCGGAGTCTATTATAGTCATGACAAGAACGTTAACTACTTCTCCTCTTTTGAAAAGCTTCTTGAAGATTTTCTTCCCTATTACTCTCATTCTATAATTATGGGTGACTTTAATACCTGCTTGTTGAAGGCTGATTCACGATGTGAAAAATTGCATGCGATTATTCGCTCCAGCGGCATGCATGTTCTACCTTCAACAGCAACCCATCACTTCCCAAACTGCTCCCCTTCTCTTCTTGACCTTATGTTCGTTTCGTCGATTCAGAATGTCGCCAAACACGGGCAATGCTCGCATTCTGCGCATGACATGTCGTATCATGATGTTGTCTATTTATCTTACAAAACTCGACCACCAAGAAGCAAACCCAAAATCCTTCTGCAGCGCAGCTTTGGTTCCGTTGATTCTGACAAACTTCGTGAGGATGCGATTGGTATCGACTGGTCCGCAGTATTTGATGCAGAAACCATGTCGGACAAGGTATTCTTATTCAATGACAAATTAACTGAACTTTACGATATTCATGCTCCTGTTCACCCTGTAAAAATAAAACATATGCCCGCTCCTTGGCTTACAGACAATATTAAGAAACTGTTACACCTAAAATCATCAGCTAAGCGTAAGTTTGTTTCTAATCCAACCGAGGTGAACAGGGAGGGATTTCAACTTTTACGAAATCGTTGCAATAGAGTGTGTAGGGATGCTCAACGCCGCCATATCCATAAATCTGTTGAAAACGGAGATCCGGCGAAAGTCTGGAAGTTTCTCCGTACGTTGGGTGTTGGAAAGTCTAAACAAGATTCCAATTCATGTGATATTGATATAAACTCACTTAATCTTCACTTTTCTTCGTCATCTAATATCAATCAGAATGACAAATTAGCTACTTTAAATTATTTATCCTCTCTTCCTACACCCAATCACGCTCCTTTTGTCATAAGTCAGTTTGCCGATTGTGATGTTAAGAAGAGCATCTTATCCATATCATCTAATGCTGTTGGTAGTGACAGTATCGGTCGTTGCATGATTGTGCCTATCCTGGAAGAAATCCTCCCTGTCTTGTGTCATTTCTTAAATTCCTCTATTGAGCAGGGTACAGTGCCATCTTGCTGGAAAGAAGCAAACATTATTCCTATCCCAAAGAAACCTAATCCTAAATCGTTCTCCGAGTACCGTCCTATCTCTATTCTCCCGTTCCTTTCCAAAGTTCTGGAACGCCTAATTCACTCCCAGCTCAACTCCTTCCTTAACCGTAATGATCTCCTTAGTCCTTTGCAGTCCGGCTTTCGTTCCGGTCATAGCACCGTCACTGCTCTTGTAAAAATCACAGATGATATTAGGATGGGAATGGACGACAGGAAGCTTACAATCCTTACTCTGCTTGACTTCAGCAATGCTTTTAACACGATCGATTTTGATATCCTACTCGGTATACTCCGCTCTATTAACATATCTCCGACGGCAATTGACTGGTTTCGCAGTTACCTGCTTGGACGTCGGCAACGTGTACGCCTGGGCGAGTCCTTCTCTACCTGGTGCGATACTAGTGCTGGTGTTCCTCAAGGTGGCGTTCTTTCTCCTCTTCTTTTCGCAATCTTTATTAACTCCATTACATCCCATGTTACTTCTTCCTACCACCTCTATGCTGATGATTTTCAAATATATTCGCAGGCATCACTAGACCGTTTGAGTGTAGCTGTGGCGTCTATTAATGATGATTTGCGTCGTATCGAGGCCTGGAGTCGATCGTTTGGACTTGCAGTTAATCCCTCGAAGACTCAAGCCATTATTATTGGAAGCAGAAGGCTGATCTCGCGGATAGACTGGGGTGTTTTGCCCCGGCTCATGTTTGGCAGTGTTATTATTCCATATAGTTCCCAAATTAAAAACCTAGGGGTTATTTTTGATAGTTGTATGACGTGGGACCCACAATTGCAATCTGTCAAACGCAAATTGTTTGCCGCTGCCGCGTCATTGAGAAGAATAAGAAACTTTTTACCTACGGCTACTAAAGTTGCGTTAGCACATTCTCTCTTACTACCAATTTTGGACTATGCGGATGCCTGTTACCTCGACTTAACCCAGGAGCAATTTGAAAGACTCGAGCGTCTCCAGAATTTTTGTATCCGGTTTATTTTCGGCCTTCGAAAGTACGACCATGTTTCGCAGTTCCGTAAAAAACTCGAGTGGCTCCCTATCAGGCTTCGCCGGGATACACATATACTCTCTCTTTTTTATAATACACTATTTAATCCTATGTCACCCACTTATCTTAGTTCTCGTTTCATATTTCTTTGCGATACTCATTCTAGCAATCTTAGGTCATCTAATAATCTTCTTCTGTCCACTCCGTCTCACACTAGTTCCTTCTGTGGGTCTTCGTTCTGCGTGAGAGCGGTTGCTCTCTGGAATGCACTTCCGGTGGGTATTAGGCGTGCGCAGAGCATAGACTCTTTCAAGGCTCAGATTAAGAAACACTATCTCTCTGAATTAATCTCTTGACTCATCTTACTTCTTATTTGTTCCTGAATTATCACTATCATTGGTTATGTATATTTATGTATATTTATGTATGTTTATTTAATTTATTTATTATATGTAATTTTAAAATCTAAATTATATATGTAAAACATTGTTAAGTAGTCCATTACTATTTTGCTGTATTTTTTTTTTTAACTATCAAATTGTTAATTGTTATTAAGTGACGTCACATTGTTATTATTTTTCTCATGTTCTTGCTTTTGCACTCTATCCTCTGTATCTTATTGATTTGTTTTCCTGCTGTTAATGGTTGCTTGGAAGAGATCGCTTTTAGCGATAAAGCCGCCATTTATGGCACTAGATATTAAGTTATTGTTTTTATTGTTTAAGTGTTTGTAATTTACTAGTGTGCATAATAAAGAGTTTCTGTCTGTCTGTCTGTCTGTCTGTACGACCTGATGATGATGATGATGGTCATGACAGCTAGCTATTCGACTTCCTCAAAAACATTAAAACCCTTTTCGTATTGTCAATATTCACCAAAATTTATTATTTGTAAAATCTATTTCAGGAAAGAACACTTCATAGTGCAGTGCGGTTTTTCGTAGGAAAAATTCATCAAAATTCCGTAAATATGTTATAAAGTCAAAACCTGACTTAAATGCGACTGCAAGTTTGATTAAAGTCAGGACAGGACTTTAAACGGACATAATGTAATATAAAGGTTATATTTGAGTCGTCAATAAACAACCCAGTCATTTATGAGTATTTAATTGACCGCTGTAAAACAAGGTACTGATTGTTATATAAACGGCACTATGAAAACGTCTATATAACATCCACGTTGTATAAAGGTTTTCCAAAAACATAATTTGGTGTGTTCAAAACGTTTATTGGACTATAACGTTAGTATGACTATTGCGTTGTCGTACAAACGTTTTAGCTAAGACTGTAATATAACGTCGCGTCGTATCGTTTAGTCTCCCCAACGTTGCTAATACCAGTTTACTATGACATATTCGTCGCACGACTAATTAGTTGCATTAAAGACATCTATAGGACCTGGTAGTCATCTCATTACCATTGTAAGACTGCTATCCAACTTTAGGTCGTACAAGTCAAGACTTATACGACGTATTTGTTTGTTGGGATGTCTTGCATTCGACCAAGGACCCTGCATGGCCTACCACCGGTGACCTTGCGGGCCTGTTTTGCTGGACGCACATCACCGCAGTTAGCTCTAGTGATACGCCGAAAACCAGCAGCACGTCACTGGTCCATCACCGACATACTTGAACCCAGAATACACCATGACCACCTCGGGGACCTACCAATAAGTTAGTGCCAGACCCCCCAGACGGCTGGACACCCCTGGCCCCCGCGCTGGTTCAGGTCTGTGGCCGGTTACCAGTTTTCAGTTACATCGGAGGACAGGAACACCGGTGCACCGCAATACTGACACTCCTCTTCCTCTTGTGAGAGCGGAGCATTGTAATACTTACTATCCTCTCCCGCTGCGGCCTCCAACCCCACAGCCGCGATGCCCACTTGCCCACCCCTCAATATTATGGCCTACCTCAGTTGCACCGATGCCCATACACCGTGCAACCTATGGCCGCATCATATCTCTCAAAGGGTCGTACCTACCGATTTTGGGCGATTTTTTTTGGTTAGAATGCCACTTTACTGTGGTGGTTTTTACCCATGTTTGGTAAATATTTATTCAAGATGGCCGCTTCCACAAAATGGTGAATAACGTGTTTGTCTCACTAGGTACTCTCTCTATATGGGTATCAAATGAAAGGGCTCGACTAGTAAAATACTGTACAAATTTCAAATCCAAAGTAGTCGAGATAAATGATTTTTTAAAATTTTGTTCTTGTTATTGACAAAACAAAGAGTAAGTAGGCTTGGGGCGGCATAATCGGTATTGCACGCGGGCGACGAAACAGCCAGCGGCGTCCCTGGGCCACGCCCTCCGGTTACACCCATGTAGTTTCGAAGGTAAGCTATCAAATTCTAAGTTATAAGTTTTCACTTCTATCGGCAGTTCCTATGACTGCCAATTTTTATTTGGTTTTCATTTTCAGTAAGTGGAAACATTCCTTTTTCAAAATCAATCGAAACATTTTTGGCCAGATTTAAAAATAAAGTGGCCAAGTGCGAGTTGGACTCGCCTATGAAGGGTTCCGTTACAGCAAGTAACATAATATACATAGTACACATAGTTCTTGTAACTTTGATCGAAGTTTTAATAATAGGTAGTGTATTTATGACGTACCAAAAAAAAAGTATTTTCGTTGGTAGTTTTCATGGTAATGTACATCATATATTTTTTTATTTTTCATTTTCTTACTTTAGAAGTTAGAGGGGGGGGGGGAGGACACACATTTTACGACTTTGGAAGTCTCTCGCGCAAATTATTCAGTGTAGACAAAAACTATGTTAGAAACCTCAACATCATTTTTGAAGACCTATCGATAGACACCCCACACGTGTAGGTTTGATGCAAAAAAAAAATTTGAGTTTCAGTTCTCAGTATGAGGGCAGCCCTAATTTTTCTTCTTTTGTAAAAATCTTAATGCGGTTCACAGAATACATCTACTTACCAAGTTTCAACAGTGTAGTTCTCATAGTTTCGACATAAAGTGGCTGTGACATACGGACGGACAGACAGACAGACATGACGAATCTATAAGGGTTCCGTTTTTACGTTTTACGGAACCCAAAAAAATGATGTGACAGAATTTATGACCTAAGTATACAAGTCCACGATGTAAAATTATAACTACCTACCTACTTGGTATTTTAAATAAAACATAAACTAGTGTAATAACCTGTTTTATAGGAAATCTTTACTGTAACAAAGTTTCAAGTGATTTTGCATAATATCTATTATCATTCTTGATTGGGCGGGAAGCTGTGTGTCATTTCAAGTGGCCTATATTTCTTGTTCTAGAGGTATAATCACGCACACCACATTGAAATTAATTTTGAAATGAATTTTCTCCAACACGTGTCAATTTATGTCTTCTTAAGTTTGCTGTGATGCCATATAATCACATTCAAATAGTTTTGTGTTATTGTGTTATTTTAAAGTGTTTACTTGTGATGCTTTATAATCACATATCACATTCAAACGGGTTTTCTCCAGTATGTCTTAACTTATGTCTTTTTAAATTGTTTGCTTGTGATGCTCTATAATCACACATATCACATTCAAATGGTTTTTCACCAGTATGTGTTAATTTGTGTCGTTTTAATGAGCTTGCATCTGATGTTTTATAATCACACATATCACATTCAAATGGTTTTTCACCAGTATGTGTTAATTTGTGTTTTTTTAATGAGCCTGCTTGTGATGCTCTATAATCACACATATCACATTCAAATGGTTTTTCTCCAGTATGCATTAATTTGTGTTTTTTTAATGTGCCTGCTTGTAATGCTTTATAATCACACATATCACATTCAAATGGTTTTTCTCCAGTATGCATTAATTTGTGTCTTTTCAAGTTGGTTGCTTTCAATGCTCTATAATCACACATATCACATTCAAATGGTTTTTCTCCAGTATGAGTTAACTTGTGTTGTTTTAAATTGTTTGCTTGTGATGCTCTGTAATCACACATATCACATTCAAATGGGTTTTCTCCAGTATGTTTTAATTTGTGTAGTTTTAATGCACCCGCCAGTAATGCTTTATAATCACACATATCACATTCAAATGGTTTTTCTCCAGTATGAGTTAGTTTGTGTTTTTTTAATGCGTCTGCTTGTGATGCTCTATAATCACACATATCACATTCAAATCGTTTTTCTCCAGTATGTCCTAATTTATGTCTTTTTAAATTGCTTGCTAGTGATGCTCTATAATCACACATATCACATTCAAATGGTTTTTCACCAGTATGTGTTAATTTGTGTCGGTTTAATGAGCTTGCATCTGATGTTTTATAATCACACATATCACATTCAAATGGTTTTTCACCAGTATGTGTTAATTTGTGTTTTTTTAATGTGCCTGCTTGTAATGCTTTATAATCACACATATTACATTTAAATGGTTTTTCTCCAGTATGAGTTAATTTGTGTCGTTTTAATGTGCCTGCTTGTAATGCTTTATAATCACACATATTACATTTAAATGGTTTTTCTCCAGTATGAGTTAATTTGTGTAGTTTTAATGTGCCTGCTTGTAATGCTTTATAATCACACACGTTACATTTAAATGTTTTTTTTTCAGTATGTGTTAATTTGTGTTTTTTCAAATGGTTTGCTTTCAATGCTCTATAATCACACATATCAAATTTAAATGGTTTTTCTCCAGTAAGTAACATGTTTTTTTTGTTTAACAAAATTTGTTTAGTTGGTTTATAATCATGTGTACCATCCCATTGTAATGATTTTCCTTCAGAGTGTATCTGGATCTGTTCTTTTAAACCACTGAATGACGATGTTGTGTTGTCAGCCATGGTGTGGCTGTGTTCCTGTTCTAAAGCCAGGGGATTTACAGCTGCAGGTATGCTCTCATCTCTGATAGAGTTATCATTTAGCAAAACTTCAGGCTTGGTATCTCCTGTGTCCATTGGCTCAGGGTCGCTCAACATTTTGTAACAACGGTAGGTCAATATGAAGACAAATGTAATTTGTTCAGAAGTGCAGTTCACCAATGGCCGATTGGAGGCTGAAATGGAAATACAATACAATGTGTAAACTGCTATAAACTGTTATGTGCAAGGTTGATGATGTTATGGCTTACATTTGAAATTGAGAATCATGTAGTGGTTACAGTAAAGACATATAGGAAGAAAGACAGCGAGAATAGAGAATAATCACAAATGATTGGTGCCATCCACACAACTAGGTGGGGAGATACTGTCAGACAGACATGTCAGGGAGATTGTGTGACTATTGTGGTACGGTCTAGTCAACAAGTTCAAAAACGTGCAAAATAGAGATAATGAGACGAACTTCTTAGCATTCCATGGATTCACCGTGCGGGTGCCGGGTCCATCGCGTGACAGAGAGAGAAAATCTCGAGTAGCCCCCAAGACTTGTGACTTGGGCGTAGGTTTAAAAGGGGCCCCTTTTGGTGACGTACGTCAACACTCGCCTTGACTACTCGTATTTCCCTTCCTGCCCAGCCAAATCCGATATGATCCTGCTAATGCAGCTTTAGACACTCGTTCTAGTATAGAACTTACTGCACTTCTGGACAAGCCAAGATCTTTAAGCAGGTTATAGAGAGATTTTGCTGGTATACCTCTCGCTCCTACTTCTACAGCGTATAAATTAACTATATAGCCATTTTTTGTTAATTCGTTTTGAAGGTCGTAATACTTATTTTGTTTCATCGCGTGGTCTTTAGGTATATTAGTTTCCCACGGTACGGTAAGTTCTACAAGGACTATGCGTTTCGTAGCCCTAGAAAAAAGGAAAATATCCGGTCTGGATGACGAAACACCCACATCCTCTGGGATTTTGTAGTGCTTTTCATACGTGTCCATCATTATCATTCATCATTAAAATAGTCCAATCAGGTGCTGAACCCAGGATTGAGTAAGGCTTGTTCTTGGAGTTTGAAGTTGAGCCCTCTTTTACAAAGTTAATTTTGTTTACCGTCAATCCCTTTTGGGCTCTAGCTACCGAAAGGCTTACGGCTTCACGTATGATTTCAAGTACTCTGTCATGGCGCTGTGAGTAATGACCCCTATTAAGGAGCACCTTGCATCCCACCAATATGTGCCTTGCTGTACATATCGCCTCACCACAAGTATAGCAGCATTTTTCAGAGGCTTTTCCCCACCTTACCAAGTTACTCTGGTCAGGGAGGGTCATTTGGAAAGCGTTCAGATAAAATTTTAATAAGGCAGGAGACCAGTCATATAGCAAGGTGCGCCATTTCAGAGCTAATGGGATACAAAACTCACCTATGGTTAACCATTCACTTAGCATTTCTAAATTCATTGTGTGCACTTTGTAACTATCATATTTTATTTCATTTCCCGAGGTTTTGTACGTTTAAGTATCTAGATTATACTACACTTACTACTTACACTACATTGTTTTCAAATTTTTAAATTGTTAAGTATTTAATACTTACCGGAAAATCAGTATTTTAGATGATATGCCGGTATTTTAGATGTCTCATCTATGACGTAGGGACCTCACAGAGCTCTACTTTTAGAGTTAAAAAAGGATATAAATAATAAAGATTCTAGGAGTTAAACTATTCTTTTGGAAATTTTCTCTTCTTTCAAGTAAGTGTCATTAATTAAGAAATCATTAAGAAATAACAAAATACCTTTTATTTTTGTAATCTTATTTTGTTAATAACTATCGCAATTTTTTATGTGCTAAAAACCCTTAAAACATTTTTTGTAGACGTCATTCCGAGTCGAATGAGGTATCACACATGTTCCCAGGAGCATAATTTTTATTTTGCACGTTTTTGAACTTGTTGACTAGACTATAGAGCTTTCTGTTATTTTATTTAACTACCTAGTTATCTTGGTGCGATTCAAAATATTAGAGTCTGAACTAGTCTTGATTATAGAGTACCACAACAGAGTATTCTTTGCTAAGAATGACCACTTCACAGGTAGTAGATCACATTCAGAGTACTTATTTTTCTCTTCCATTGGTAACGTACCTATGAGGTACAAACAGTGCCCCGCGGTTTTACCCGCGTAGTTCCTGTTCCAGTTGTTATCCCGGGATAAAAAGTATCCTATGTGTTCTTCTAGTCTATAATCTGTGTTCTAAATTTCAGCCCGATCCGTTGTTAATACGTTTTACATTGTGATGGAGCAACAAACATCCGAACAGTGACATATTCTATTCTAGGTATTCTGTTTAATATTAGTAGGATAAGACGTCTTTTTCAAAGTAACTTTTACCTGATACCAACGAAGTATTACAAATTATTTATAGGTCATTGCCTGATACACAAAACACTTGATATCAATTCTAAGTAAGGTGCGAACAGTACATTTGCAGCAAATGAAGAACAGACAACAGTTATACGAATTATACTCCCAGACTCCCACCCAGAATATCTACTACACCAACCTCCTCGGTTGACGGTCTATACTCTATCTTTCTATGTGACATTGTGAGGCCACAAAACCCAAAGATTAGACAAAACTCACAAAACCAGAAATCCACAATAGAAAATAGAACAATAGAAGCCATGAACTCCACAGATCACTATAAATATACTTTACTAGCAGCGCCCTGCGGTGTTACCCGCGGAGTTCCCGTTACCGTTGTTTTTCCGGGATAAAAAGTAGCCTATGTGTTCTTCCAGACTACAATCTATATTTATTCCAAATTTCAGCCCAATCCGTTCATAAGTTAGGTCGTGATTGAGCAACAAAGATCCAAATATCCAAACATCCGTACTTTGACATTTATAATATTAGTAGGATACTCACAGATCACTATTTTATAGTTTATACTAATGAATAGTGAATATACAGATTACAAGATTACAGAAATAAAACATAATGAACTCCATGAACTGCATAAAGGGCATAAACATAAACCATAAACCTTGCATACACAGAGTAAGTAATCCACAGAATAAATACTCAAAAGTAATCACTAATCAGCTAATCACCAGTATCACCCATGAATCCACATGAATCTGTAGGTATAGGTATACTTATACGTTCATGGTATAATGAGACTCAATGAGGGGTTTTCCGACGAGACAAAAATAGTTCCACCGTACGCACTAGATGGCGATAGTGTAGGGTGGCGATTCTGAAACCATTCGGTTGCATCCGACACGGAATCTCATCTCTCGGTCTTTGTCTTATCTGTTTAGCATGACAAAGACCGAGAGATGAGATTCCGTGTCGGATGCAACCGAATGGTTTCAGAATCGCTACCTAACTAGATGCAGCAAGATCTGTCTCTACCATAGATTCTCAAAAGTGTAATCACAATGAAACCCCTCCCCATTTCCAAGGAAAAAGTCTAATATAAATTATTTGTGATAATTTAAAATTTTAGAGGTTTCGTAAACATATTAATTATCTAACATAAATTAAATAATTATTTAAGTATCTTAATTTTAATTCAGATACTTAAGTTATAATTTTCTTCTTAGCTCAGCTGATTAGTTTACCATCTATACGTGACACCTGTTTTGATGTTTTATATGTTGTGCCATTATTCTCAAATTACTTTTAATTTTTAATGATAATTATCGTGTAACTTGTGTTATGCAATACAGTTTTAAATAGTAGTGGAATTTGTGTATTTCAATTATACTACCAGCATCCCATTCGCTACAACAGTTGACCCCGACGTGATCCGAGTGGTAGTATTGGATGGTTTTAATCAATCGTACTAATTTATGTGTTTTATACATCTTAATATATATAAATCTCTTGTCACGATGTTTGTCCGCGATGGATTCCTAAACTACTTAACCAATTTTAAATTAAATTGGCACACCGTGAGCAGTCTGGTTCAACTTGAGAGATAGGATAGTTTTTATTTCAATTAATAGATCCGAGCGCAGCCGGAATGGGCCGCTAGTAAATCTATATATATAAAGAGTGGGTGGGAGATTGGACCCGGCAACGGCTGGAACCTACTCAAGACTGATATCTGGGAATCGGTACTTAATAAGTGCTAATGTCTAGATCCTAAGATTTTTTTTTGAAATTTGTCAGTCAACCTATGTAAACTCAGTATTTGTCCAAATAAACGATTTTCATTTTCATTTTCATAAAAGCGAAAGGTCACTCATCAAGGAATCTCAGAAACTACAAATGCTAGGAATCTGAAATTTTGCATGGAGGTTCCTTTTAGCACGTAGGCGCTCGCTAAGACAGGATTTTACGAAATTCAACCCCTAAGAGGGTGAAACAAGGGATGAACGGTTGTATGAAAATTCGCCATCTTTAAAGTTATTAAATTTTGTATCTAGACACTTGACGCGAAGTTATTAAATGTTTGTTCTATCAATTTTATAATTTCAAACTGTACGGGGTTGAAATGGGGGATGAATGTCAATATGGAAGTTCCCAACCGTTGGAGATAAAACCATGAAACTCTGTTTATAGGCACTTTACACAACGCAAACGAATGTTTGTTCTAACAATTATGTAAATTCAAACTGAAAGGAGGTGAAACTGGGGTTGAAATTCGGGATGGATGTCAATATGGAAGTTCCCAACCGTTGGAGATAAAACCATGAAACTCTGTATATAGGCACTTAACACAAATCAAACGAATGTTTGTTCTAACAATTTTGTAAATTCAAACTGAACGGGGTGAAACTGGGGTTGAAATGCGGGATGAATGTCAATATGGAAGTTCCCAACCGTTGAAGATAAAACCATGAAACTCTGTATATAGGCACTTGACACAATACAAACGAATGTTTGTTCTATCGATTTCGTAATTTCCAACTGTACGGGGGTGAAATTGGGGTTGAAATGGGGAATGAATATCAATAAGAAAGTTCCCAACTGCTGAAGATAAAACCATGATACTCTGTATATAGGCACTTGACACTAAGCAAACGAATGTTTGTTCTAGCAATTTTGTAATTTGGAACTGTACGGGGGTGAAATTAGGGTTGAAATGGGGTATGAATGTCAATATGGAAGTTCCCAACCGTTGAAGAAAAAACCATGAAACTGTCTAGAGACTCTTGACACAAAGCAAACGAATGTTTGTTCTTGCAATTTTGTAATTTCGAACTGTATGGGGATGAAATTGGAGTTGAAATGGGGGGCCGAATGTCTCTTAGGCTTTCAGATCTAAACAACTGAACCGATTTTGATGAAATTGTTTAGAATTGTTTTATTCGCTGTTGTTCTTAGTAACCGTAAATGTGTCTGGGTATAAAAATACGATACACACAGAGACGCAGTTTATTACCAATTTCAAGGTGCTCAGGGCACATCCATTGATTGATTTATATCGATAGACAAGACCTTTTGTTCAAAAATTGGATTACAAAGTCCAAAATAAATGAATCAAGTGCTCATTACAAGGCTTGCATTGTGATATTATTTTGAGGAGAGTTGCTTATTTTAAAGAATATAAATGTAGCCCCTTAAAGCATTAACATAAAAGGATTTTCAGGAACCAACTTTATATTTTCACTAGCGTTCCGCCCCGACTTCAACCATGATATGTATAATATAGCCTTAGCATTTAGTGAAAGAATATTTGAAATTGGTCTTGTAGTTCCTGAAATAAGCGCGGTGTTCAGATTTAAATAAAATATTTAATTATTAAATTAGTACATATATATTGTTAAATATTACATTAAATAAGTGTTTAGAATTAAAATGCATTTTTATTTCACACATAGGCTTTTCAACTTACTTTTGGTTGTGAGTAGATATTTTCGTAGATTTCTGCATTTCGGTGAGTAGAATTCAGTGGATTTCGGCCTTACCGTGAGTAGATTTGTCAAACTAAATCTGGTCACACTGCGCACACGGCACACTAGCTATATAAAACACGGTTGACCATTTTTGACCATGCAGAATGAAGATCATTTGGCACTCTTATGGGCACGAAAGGGGTAAGTATGTTAGAACTAGGCTCGTCCCCTAAGCATAATATTATGTAGTTCTTGTTTTTTGCTTTAAAATGTTAGCGACATTGCTACAATCTTTGGGTTTTTTGTTTGTTGAAGTATTAGTTCGGCTGAAGGACTAGTATCCCTGGCAAAAGATAAATTAAAAAAGTAAAAGTTTGAGTTCAACTTCAACTTTTGGTTTATGCAAGCCACAGACTAAGTATGATGCAAGCCTTGCAAGCACAAGCAGTAGTGATTACTTACTCTGTGGCAAAGAGAATGTAAATACTACGTAAGAGGCGGCACTAGGAACAAAATTTTATGAGCAATTTACATGGCTGTTCAATACCAATCGTACGGCAACGGCACGTCAAAAACTACATGCTACATGAGTACCAACCTAACAGATTGTTTAGTATTGTCACACCCCGGATACTCGGCCTAAAATCTATACAGACGGTGCAGTTGACATACCTACACTCACACAACTACGCATAATATGTCGTTCGAACACATTTACGCATGTGTGCGTGTCATCTAGGGTTACTAAATTATTTTAGTAAGTTAATACACTTACCCAAAGATAAAACTTTATTCTGACAATATATTAATTAATCACTCCACATATCGCGTATTTCATTATAGACTAGTCACAGAACATTAGATTAGGTAAAACTACGTTGCCACCAAGGTACCCACTGCCCGGAGAGGGAGAGGGAGAGGCAGGGGTAGGCCGCCTACTACCGGCGAATTCGTCGGCCTGGCCAAGGCGAGGGCTGAGCTCAACCTTGCCAAGGCGGAAGAACTGCGCCTGCAGTTTGAGGAGGAGCTCTCGGACGAACAGCAGGTGCGGAGCGAGAGGGCGAGGTCCCTCTTCGCGAAACGGCGGGAGGCCCCCAATTTCGGCGGAGTGGACTCCGCCGAACTGGCAAGAGTGGTAAAGGACTCGGTGGCCACCATAACATCGGTGGCCACAAGGTCAGGGAACTTAAAGGGCACGTTCGTGCGCGCCTTGAAGGAGGCAGCAACTGCAGTTGATGCCTCCTTCAAGGAGCTCAATGAGCGTACGGCCACAGAGGAGGTGGCTCTCTTGAGGGAGGCCAACAAGAAGCTCATGTCGGAACTCACAGAGATCCGACGTGAGCTTGCGGAGCTGAAGGCTGCACGGGAGAGACCGACTCCGGCCCCGGCAGCCACAGTTCCGCCCCCTCCCTCGGGACAGTCGCCTCCTCTGGAGGACGTGATGCGGGCGGTCATGGTGCAGGTGGGCACCATGATCTCCGCCCGCTTCGCGGGTCTAGAGGAGCGGCTGCTCCCTCCACAGCGCCTCAGGCCGCCTCTTGCGGCGGATAGGCGCAGGGAGGAGCCGCCGCCGGTGCCAAGCACCTCGACTGCGGTGCCCGGCTCTACGGCTGCGCCAAAGCGGCGCAGGCGCAAAGCTGGGAGAACTGGGAGAACGCAGGAGCTCCCACCCCCGGCGAATTCTCTTCTTGAGACCGCGACTGCGACTTCGCGACCGGCTCCCTCGTTGGAGACCTGGACCGAAGTCGTCGGACGCGGTTCCAAGAAGAAGGCGAAGAAGAAGAAGAAGAAGGCGGCGCAAGGGCCACGGTCAGCCCCGGCAAAGGCGAAGACCCCTAAACTCCGCCCCCCCCGTACTGCAGCGGTGGTCATCACGCTGCAGCCGGGAGCGGAGGAGAGGGGTCTCTCCTACGCCAGGGTGTTGGGGGAGGCCAGGGGTCGAATAGACCTCGCGGCCCTCAACCTCCCGCCCTTGAGAATGCGCACCACCATGACGGGGGCGCGCATTCTCGAGGTGCCGGGAGAAGAGAGGGAGGCCAAGGCTGACTGCCTGGCCTCCAAGCTTAAGGAGGTCTTTGGGAACTCCCAGGAGCTGACGGTGTCGCGCCCGACCCTCACCGCAGATTTGCGCGTGAGTGGTCTGGACGACTCCGTTGGCTCCGACGAGTTGATGGCAGTTCTGGCGCGGGCGGGGGGATGCCCAGCGCCAGACATTAAGCTGGGAGAAATAAGGCGGGGCCCAGGTGGCATGGGCACCGCCTTTGTCAGGTGCCCCGTCGTCGCCGCCAAGAAATTGGCGGCAAATGGCGGGCGCCTGCTGGTGGGATGGGTAGCGGCGTCGGTCAAGCTCTTGGAAGCGAGACCACGCCGCTGCTTCCGCTGCCTTGCACTGGGCCACGTTCAGGCCCAGTGCAAGTCAGCGGTTGACCGCAGCGAAGAATGCTATCGCTGCGGTCAACTTGGCCACAAGGCCAAGGACTGCTCGGCCACCCCGCACTGCACCCTCTGTGCAGCAGCGGGAAGGCCTGCGGGGCACCTGTCGGGGACCAGCGCCTGTGCTGAGCCCCCATCAAAGACAGGTGCTCCCAGGAGGCAGTCAGCTGCGACCAGCTCCGGGTCGCAGCTGACCAGCTCCACGGTGGAGCAGCGAGGCAGCATGGAGGAAAGTTAGTATGGCGCCCATACTAACTTTCCTCCAGGCTAATATCAATCACTCCGCCCGTGCACAGGACCTTTTGCTCCAGTGCATGGCGGAGCGATTGATCACGGTGTGTGTGGTGGCCGAACCATACCGGGTCCCCCCCAGGTCGGACTGGGTCGGGGACCTGGATGGTCTGGTGGCAATCACCACACAGTCGCCAGCCCTCTCGCCCACTCTCGACAAAGTCACTAGAGGAAGTGGCTTTGTCGCGACTGAGGTGGGAGGCACCGTGGTGGTGGGGGTGTACTTTTCTCCCAACAGGGTCCTTGCCGAGTTCGAGAGATTTCTCGGCGAGGTAGGGACCCTGGTGGGACGGAGTCGCCCCCGCCCAGTCATCGTCCTCGGTGACCTCAACGCCAAATCTGTGGCGTGGGGGTCATCGACGACAGATGCAAAGGGGAGGGAGCTGGGGGAGTGGCTCGCGGAAGCGGGGCTCTGTGTCCTCAATAGAGGCACAGAGCACACGTGCGTGCGGCAATGGGGAGGGTCGGTGGTCGATGTGACCTTCGCCACCCCGGAGCTCGCACGCCGTGTCCACAATTGGAGGGTGCTGGTCGATGAGGAGACACTATCCGATCACCGCTACATATCGTTTAGTGTCTCCCCATCGACAGCGGATGGAGGACAGGGAGCCTCTCTGCCGGTGACGGGCCCGCGATGGGGGTTGAAGCGCCTGGACTTGGAGAAGCTGCAGGAGGCAGCCATTGTCCAGGCGTGGAACCCTGCTCCATCACCACCGGTAGATCTAGACGCGGAGGCCGATGCGCTGTGCATGGCGATGTCGCACGTTTGCGATGCCGCCATGCCCCGCGTAAAGGCCCTCCCAATGAAGCGTCAGGTCTACTGGTGGTCGGAGGAGATTGCGGAGCTCCGGCGGTGCTGCGTAGTGAGAAGGCGCCACTACCAGCACTACCGGCGGAGGAGGCTCCAGGAGCCGGCGGAGTTGGACGCCCGCTATGCCGCCTACAGGGCGGCGTCGCGGGCTCTCCGCACTGCCATCGCCGAGGCCAAGTCGGCATCGTGGAACCAGCTGCTGGAGACACTGGACCGAGATCCGTGGGGGCGTCCCTACTTGTTGGCGAGGCGAAAGCTTCGCCCATGGACGCCTCCAGTCACCAGCATGCTGGAGCCACGATTCCTGCAGCGGGTGGTAGAGGGACTGTTCCCGGCTAGCCCGGGAACCGACTTTGTCCCTCCCACGGCGATGGTGGCGCGGACCGAAGACTCCGCCGAGGAGGAGGAGGGGGAGGAGGACGAGCTTCTCGACGTCTCCGAGGGAGAGTTGGGAGCCGCCGTCCTGAGAATGAGGGCCAAGGACACGGCGCCGGGGCCTGATGGCATACCCGGCCGTGCTTGGGCCCTCGCTCAGGACGCCCTCGGACCTCGCCTCCGGGATCTCCTAAGTCGCTGCATGCGCGAAGGGAGATTCCCGAGGCGATGGAAGAGGGGGAAGCTCGTCCTCCTCCGGAAGGAGGGGCGGCCCGCGGACGAACCCTCGGGGTATCGTCCGATCGTGCTGCTTGACGAGGCGGGCAAGCTCTTGGAGCGTATCATCGCTGCCCGCCTCGCCAAGCACCTCGACAGGGTGGGCCCGAACTTGTCCGAAAGGCAGTTCGGGTTTCGTAGAGGTCGTTCGACAATCGACGCTATTCGTCTTGTCAACGACCTCTACGAGGGTGTATCCGGGGACGGGGTGTTGTTGGCGGTGTCGCTAGACATAGCGAACGCCTTCAACTCCCTGCCCTGGATCACCATAAAAGAGGCGCTGGGGTACCACAGAGTGCCCCGGTACCTGCGGCGCCTCCTTGGGGACTATCTCTCCGACAGAGAGATAGTCTACCCAAGAAGGGATGGGGAAGGTTCCAGCCCCATGTCACGAGGGGTTCCACAGGGGTCTGCTCTCGGGCCACCCCTGTGGAACCTCGGCTACGACTGGGTGCTGAGGTGCGGTAACCTGCCTGGCATCAGCTTAATTTGCTACGCTGATGACACGCTGGTTACCGCAAGGGGGGGAACCTTCCGCCAGGCGGCGATCCTGGCCACTGCGGGTGTAGCGGCCGTGGTGGCCAGGATTAGGAGTTTGGGCCTGGAGGTGGCGCTCCACAAGTCTGAGGCCATCTGTTTTCATGATGGCCCCAGACGAGCGCCACCTGCAGGCGCCAACATCGTGGTGGGTGGGGTTTCCATCCCTGTCAAGCCGACACTGAAATATCTCGGTGTCGTGCTTGACAGCAGATGGAACTGGGGGCCGCATCTGCGTCAACTAACCCCCAAGTTGACGCAGACTGTGGCGGCGTTGGGCCGGCTTCTGCCCAATATGGGAGGCGGTGGAGCGCGCTGCCGCCACCTTTACATGGCGGTGGTGCGCTCCATGGCCATGTATGGTGCTCCCATATGGGCAAGAAGGTTGGGCCGCGGGGAGGAGGCTCTCCTCCACAGAGCCCAGAGGGTGATGGCCGTGAGAGTGTGTCGGGGTTACCGCACACTCTCACACGAGGTGGCATGCGTCCTTGCGGGATCGCTGCCCTGGTGCCTAGAGGCCGAGGTTTTATCCTCGGTCTACTGGCGCCGGGTGCGAGCCCAAGAGGACGAGCTGCGCCCTGCCCCACAGGAGGTGGTGCGGTGGCGCAGCGATGCCAGGGCCATCGCTCTGGGGAGGTGGAGGGAGCGGATTCTCTCTGGATCCACTCAGAGGGGGGCCGGCGCTCGACGGCTCCTCGAGGCGCTGCGGCCCATACTCACTGAGTGGGTCCAGAGAGACCATGGGGTACTCACCTTCCGGACTACACAAGTGCTCTCGGGACATGGATGTTTCGGGAGATACTTGTGTAGGGTTGCCGGAAGGGAAGAGACCCCGGTGTGCCACCGGTGCGGTTGCGCGGAAGATACCGCGCAACATGCACTGGAGGCATGCCCGGGGGAGGAGGACTCGCGACGTTCCCTGGTCGCGGTCCTGGGGGCAGATCTCTCATTGCCGACCATCTTACCCAAGATGCTCGACAATGAGAGATCATGGGAAGCTTTCGTCTCCTTCTGTGAGACTATTGTCTCACGGAGGGAAACGGAGGAGCGAGAGAGGGAGCTTGACCCTCTCGCTCCTCCTTGTAGGAGGAAGCGGACACGCGGGCGAGCCACTAGGGCTCGCACCCCGTCTCCGCTCGGAGGGCCTGGGCCATCGGGCACTGCCTGATGGCCCATTCTCCTCCTGAGGGGGGGACGCGCTGCTATAGGTTTCCAGCGCGTCCCAAGAGCCACAAAGCGGGGGCTCCGACCCCCCGCGAGGCGGGCCCGAAAGGGTGACATGGTGATGTCAGAGTTGCGCGGGCGAATGCGAAAGCGGTTCCGCAACTCTGACATTGCACCATTGTAGGCGAAATCTAGTGGTGGGTTTTTAGTTGGTATTGTGCCCTTCTGGCACCGAGTCCAACACTGTCTATCCCGATATTCGTGCGTAAATGCATTTTCCTTCCACAGACAAAAAAAAAAAAAAAAAAAAAGGTAAAACTACGTTCATAAGATGCATTAAAAGGCGTTATCACAGTTCACTATATCAGAGTGTTATACACTGCACAAACTAATTATTTAAGTATTTACATCTCATGTCAGCACAGTAATTAAATTTTGTAAACAAACATTACGAATTGTTGTTACTGTGGTGGCCGCCCGGGACTTTTTCGATAATGTTGCTAGTTCCGAATTTAATTTATTCCTAATTGCTTAAAAAATATTACTTTTGATAAATAGTGATTTATTTATTCGCATTATAGTAAGGATCGCATAAAACTTTAAATATTGTGAGAATAGTGAGTGAGTCTATTATACTCAAATCACATTTTAAGGTTGAAGTCATTACTTAATAATTGCGCCAAATAAACAAAAATCTGTTTTAATTTCAAATTATATTCAGAAACTTAATTGACCAAATTTCAACGACGATCATAAAAAACTTGAACAAAAATAAACGAAGTAATTTTTAGTTTTGTTTTCATATTTCAAAATGATCTACCAAAAAAAAAAAGAAACATCATAGGAGACATGGCCCAAATCGTACCCTGACCTCGGCACAAAATAATTGTATCTAATCTCAAAAAAATCTAATAATTGTATGCAAATATATTTTAGGAAAAAAAATTACACCACTCCCATAACCCAAATTAGTGGCTAACGTGTTTTTTGTCAGTGTAGTTTGGTAGGCGTTTTTTTTTAAAGTTCACCAATACTGTTTGCAATCCGATGTAATCATCATCATCATAACATCTTAGCATATACCTCTCTTCAAGTACGCCTCATATCCCAGGCCTATGCTAGTGCTGTGCTTGTGCTTCTGCTAGTACTTGTCCAGATTTGACCCGCGATGTAAGCATACTGATAATTGAATACAAAGTCAAAAGTACATTACCAAAAATATGCGTATTATCATGAATTATTTTACTTACACTCGTTAAATTTGAATTCAATTCCAAGGCCACCCATCGCGAAAAGAACCTAAGCATATTCGTGCATTGTTTGATATATATATCTTTATGACTCAGCCGGTATATATATTATTTTTATATCATTAACACCAAATTATACAATATATTTTGTTCCATAAAACGAGCTTTTGACACGAACTTCTACAAAACTTCTACAGGCAAAAAAACGCAGGTTAGCCACTCAAACGGATGATGATGATAGTTTAGAATATTATTACTAATAACTTAAAATCCAAGGTACATCAAAAAACTCAGGTGTGGCACCTGGGTTTTTTCAATGTGATTTGGGCTTATGTCCTTTGTTTCACAATAAATGGAGCTATCACGTAACAAACATTTAAACGAATCGAGATCCGTCTCCTTTTTTGAAGTTGGTTAAAAATGAAACTAAATCGTAGTAGTACCGGTAGTACTAGAACCGGTAAAGTTTATAAGTCAATGTCAAAGTCGTTAATTACTGAATAAGTTTTAGTTTAAAAATATCGTAAATTTTTTTTTGGAACTATCCATTCCAATATATAGTCAATGTACTCGTATCCTCTTACTGCTTTTAATGAACGGTTGTTGCGAAATCTTAAATAAGCATACTACTAGATGAAATCCTATATTCATTGTTCACTATTGACCGACATAATATATACATGGACGCACATAAAAGTACAGATAGTCTAATATAGAACCATTTCTTTTTTTTGAGTCGGTTGAATGCTAAGAAATAATCACTTACCAATAAATCTGAATAGTAGCAATCTTAGTAAAAAATCCACTAAATTGGCAACACTAGTGACTAGTGACTTCGTAAATTCCGAACTATACCATACGTTATTGGCGCCACTGACGTATTTCACAACGATTAACGAAAGCCGCAGTTTAAAAACAACGTGATTTTTCGATTGAAAAATTGACGTTTGGTCCAAGATTTGAGCGGTGAGCGATTTGATTTTGTTTTTCTTATCAAAACTAAAAAATGACTTCCAAGAGCGAATTTCACGACGCCCAGCCCTTCGCAAGCCCAGAAATACTGCGTGTTGGGGTCAGAGTCCCACCTTTTTGGCCAGAAGAACCGGCTTTGTGGTTCGCCCAACTAGAATCGCAATTTAATTTGTCCAAAGTGACAGCTGATGACACAAAATTTTACTATATCGTTTCTCAGCTAGATCATCATTACGCTGCAGAAGTCAAAGACATCATCACTAACCCTCCTGTCACAGACAAATATTTAAAATTAAAAACTGAACTGATTAAACGTCTTTCGGCATCACAAGAGAAGCGCGTCAAGCAACTGTTAATGTACGAGGAGCTCGGAGACCGGAAGCCCTCACAATTTCTACGTCACCTGGAGAGCCTTGCTGGTCCAACTGTACCCAAGGACTTTCTAAAGACCATCTGGTCCAGCCGACTGCCTGCCAACATCCAGACGGTATTAGCCTCACAAGTGGACCTCGACCTAGACAAATTATCAGATCTAGCCGACAAAGTGTATAGCTCCATCTATGCCTCAAGTGGCTAGTACTTCCAGGGCTGAACCTTCATCTTCATCATATGATGATTTGACTCGGCAAGTGTGTGAGCTCACTAAGCCGGTGGCGATGCTAACGCAGGAGAGGTACAGCGGTGGACGATCACGCTCGCAGAACCAGAGGAGACGAGACAATCGTTCGCGCTCACAATCACGCTCACGCTTACGTCAACCTCCTCCAGACCATCCTCACTGTTTTTATAACTTCAATTATGGAGTCCAGGCGAGGAAATGTAGTAAGCCTTGCACCTTTAAGACGTCGGCGGGAAACGCTCAAGGCAGTCGCACATAGCGGCCAACGACTGCCGCACTACTCAAACAGGCCGTTTATTCGTCTTTGATCGTGATTCCAAGATGCAGTTCCTCGTGGACACTGGTTCAGACTTGTGTGTCTTCCCACGGTCAGCAGTAAAGACGCCCTGTTCTCAGTCGAAGTACACATTGACAGCTGCCCACAACACGGTCATTCACACTTACGGAACTACACAGCTGCATCTAAACTTAGGACTTCGACGTGCGTTTACCTGGAGTTTCACCATCGCGGATGTTTCCAGGCCTATCATAGGAATAGATTTCCTCAGCTTCTATGGTCTTCTTGTTGACTGTAGGAATCAACGACTTGTTGATACCGTCACTTCGCTCTCAGTCAATGCTCTCTATTCTGGATCATCTGATGACTCAGCTTCAATCAAGGCTGTAACAGGCGAATCGGAATTTCACTCTCTACTGAAGGAGTTTCCAGAGATTACTAGACCTGCAGGCGTACCTTCTTCTCCCAAGCATAATACGCTACACTACATCAAAACTACTCCTGGTCCACCCGTTTCTTGCAAACCTCGACGTTTGGATCCGTCTCGACTTAAAGCTGCAAAAAAAGAGTTTGAGGACATGATGTCAAGTGGTGTAGCTCGACGCTCTAAAAGCCCGTGGTCTTCTGCTTTGCACCTGGTGAAGAAGAAAGATGACGGATGGAGACCTTGCGGTGACTACCGCGCTCTCAACGCACGCACTATTGCTGACCGGTATCCAGTTCGCCATATTCAGGACTTCTCCCACCAGCTCTCAGGCTGCTCCATCTTCTCAACGATCGACCTGGTTAAGGCCTACAACCAATTGCGCGTAAATCCAGAGGACGTGCCCAAGACTGCTTTGACAACTCCTTTTGGATTGTTCGAATTTGAGTATATGACTTTTGGACTTAGAAATGCTGCTCAAACTTTCCAAAGGTTCATCGATGAAGTTCTACTAGGCCTCGACTTCTGCTACGGGTACATAGATGACATACTCTGTTTTTCTTCTTCAATGGAAGATCATATGAGACATCTTCGTCAGCTATTCGATCGCCTCAAGCAGTATGGTGTGCTGATTAACACTTCCAAGTGTGTTCTAGGGAAGTCGGAAGTAGACTTCTTAGGATATCGCGTCTCTGCTGCTGGCACACGACCACTGGACACCAAAGTTCAAGCCATCCAGAATTACGCTGTTCCAAAGAACGTCAAAGAACTTCGTCGCTTTCTTGGGATGATTAACTTTTACCGTTGATCCCCAATGCCGCTAAACTTCAAGCGCCGCTGAACGCTGTCTTATCTGGCCCGAAGGTTAAAAATACTCACCCTGTGGTCATGACTCCAGAACTGATGCGCGCATTTGAAGAGTGCAAGACTTCTCTTTCCCAGGCAACCCTGTTGGCTCATCCGAATGCTTCGGCTGAACTCGCAATTGTCACAGATGCATCAGACACTTCTATAGGTGCTGTGCTGCAACAACGAGTAGGTGCAAACTGGCAACCACTAGCCTTTTATTCGCATAAGATCTCCAGCACACAGGCCAAATACAGTCCATACGACAGAGAACTACTCGCGGTGTACGAGTCTATCAAATATTTCAGGCACATGGTCGAAGCCAGAACTTTCGCTATCTTCACCGACCACAAGCCTCTGACCTTCGCTTTTTCGCGTTGCAAAGAACAATGCTCTCCTCGACAATTTCGCCAGCTTGATTTCATTTCCCAGTTTACGACAGATCTTCGATTCATATCTGGGAAGAAGAATGTTGTGGCAGACGCTCTGTCTCGTGTAGAAGAGATCAGAAACTGTATCGACTACCAAGCTCTCGCTCGATTCCAGGACGCAGATGAAGAACTTAAGAACTTGCTTAAAAATGGCTCAAGTTTGAAGCTCCAGAAGATACCATCTATTGACAGTAATGTACCTATCTTCTGCGATACGTCTAGTGGTCAGCCTCGCCCTTTCGTCACGCCACAGCTGCGTAAACAAGTTTTTGACATGCTTCATGGACTTCACCATCTTGGGTGTACAGCTACTGCTACTGGACTGTACGACTGCGACTGGTGACACAGAGATTTGTTTGGCCAGGGATCCGAAAAGATTGTAGAGAGTGGTCTAGGCAATGCATACGATGCCAACAATCTAAAGTTACCCGTCATACTAAATCTCCACTTTCTTCATTCCATACTCCATCCTCGAGGTTCTCTCACATCCATATCGACATCATAGGACCATTACCCCTGTCTTCTGATTTCAGGTACTGCCTTACCGTCATCGACCGATATACTCGATGGCCTGAGGCGGTCCCGCTTAAAACAATTACAGCAGAGTCTTGTGCTGTTGCTCTTGTATCCTGCTGGATTTCCAGATTTGGATGCCCTGCTCGTGTGACAACGGACCGCGGTCGCCAGTTCGAGAGTCAACTCTTCAAGTCTCTCGCTGCATTGGTTGGTGCGCATCACTTCCGCACTACCGCTTACCATCCTGCTGCGAATGGTATCGTCGAACAAATGCATCGGCAACTCAAAGCCGCTATTATGTGTCACTCTACCTCACAATGGACTGAAGTCCTCCCACTGGTGCTCCTTGGTATGCGCAGCGCCTGGAAGGAAGATCTTCAGACTTCAGCCGCTGAACTCGTCTACGGTGAGCCTCTCTTCTTACCTGGACAATTCCTATCTCCGAGAGACGACCCTACCTCTGATGACATCACTCAGTACGCGACCCGTCTCCGAACTCATATTCAAAAGATGACGCCTCGTCCTACCTCTTGGCATACTTCATCTCCATTCTACATTCCACGTGACCTACAAAGTTCATCACATGTGTTCCTGCGGCAAGATCATGTACGTGGTTCTCTAGAATCACCATATGCTGGACCTTATCTTGTCATCGAAAGACAGCCCAAGTACTTCACCCTAGACGTTAAAGGCAAGATGTCAAACGTCAGTGTCGACAGGTTGAAACCAGCATACATGGCAAAAGATGCACCTACCCCACCTACATCTTCTACATTTTCTACCCCTACACCTGCTGAAGAAGCCAGACCGACCCCAGTTCCGGTAACATCACCACCAACCGTGGAGATGAGGACCCGAAGCGGCAGAAGAGTGCGGTTTACTGACTTTTATCGACCGTAGTCACGGTCTGGTCGGGGGGAATATGTGGCGTACATGCTGGTATGTCACCCGTGCGAATCCAAATCATAAAAGAACAACTTTTTATATTGATTAAAACCGCTATCGTCTATAGCGTGTAGCGCCTCTTTTCTCCATTGGATTCGCAGGTGACATACAGCTCGAGCTCGTCGAGCTCGCGACAGTCGCGGACACTCTGACGTCTTGCGCATTTTAGCGTATTTTAGCGTATTTTTATTCTGACGTATTTTAGCGGCCATCGATCCGTTATAACTTTCTTGTAACAATAAAATATCCTGATGCTATATGTGCAATCAGATTTGCTGTAAGTAATATCGGAGCTGAGTAATGGCCACACAAAGTTTTTTTTTTGTTTTCTTTGTATGTACTAGTGGCGCCATTTCCTACAGCGGCCAAATATTCGTTAGCTTTTTTATGAAACATTATTTTTATCTTAAGGTACCTGTGTAATCAGATTTGTTGCAAACGATATCGGAGCTGAGTAATGGCCACACAAAGTTTTTTTTTTGGTTTTCTTTGTATGTACTAGTGGCGCCATTTCCTACAGCGGCCAAACATTCGTTAGCACTTTTATGAAACATTATTTTTACCAGGGATGTAACGGAGGTGATCTTATCGGAACCGAAGTCGGAGTCGGAGTTTTTAAATTTGATTTATCGGAGTCGGAGTCGGAGTCGGAACCGGAGTCGGAGGTAGGGTCAGAAGTAGTGGTAGGAGAGAGATTTTTATTTTAGGACAAATAAAACATTCATTCAAACTTTTCATTGTTTTGTTTCATGAAATATCACAAAAAATGAAATATTCAAAAATAAACAAAAAATTCAATTAATTGAATCCCAAAATACCATATAAAATATGTTAAATGAACAAAAGTTTTCAAACAAATTAAATTAAATAGGTACATTGACACCAAAAGTGTGTATATGTACTTCATGAACATAAGCTTTGAAGCTGTCTCAGTCTAAGATATTTCTTAAGAGTACGCCTAATGCCAGGAAAAAATTTCACCCGCGCGAGGCCCTTCTTAATATGATAGGCATAAAGTCGAGAATAGCATGACACAGTTTGGAGGGGAAATCAATATTAAATCAGGTGTCAGGAGTAAATTTTTGACCAAGTTTTATTTAATTACTCAATAATTAAACATACATTTAAAAAGTGTTCGGTCTAATATTTATTCTGTGGTTCGGTTACTTTAATAGAACGTAAAATTAGAAATGTTATTAACAAAAAATAATGTGGGGTCATCGCTGATAATTTCGAGTACATGAATTAAAATAGTTTTTTCAGGTGTCATTTTAATTTTTATCTGTAAAAAAATCTGATCTATTTTTAAAATTCTATTCGGTTATTGTGCTTTTTCTTGATTGTACCCACACGTCAATATTTTTTTGTTATAGTTTTTAGTTTCTTAACATCAGTGAGCGGCGTCGAAAATGTCCTTTTTTCGTTTTCTGGCACTAGGCGCCCCCTTATAGATTAAAATCGACGCCACCAAAAAGGTATTCGCTCGCTACTGAGGCTGGTGAACACGATAATATTGGCGGAAATTTAATATAAGGTGCTGGAATTTTGCGTTTTTCTATGTTGTGCTCATTTAGTATACTTTTCATTACACTCGTGCGCGGGAGATTCCCTGCGCGACATGTTCCTGCGAAACTGTTCTTTACTGACGGCGCAGGGCGCCGCCGCTAAGTTATGCTTCGACATCCGATTAACCTCCGATTCAAAAGTTTCGGAACCGGAGTCGGAACCGGAGGTGTAAAACTAATCGGAACTTCCGACATAACGGAGTCGGAACCGAAGCTCCGTAACATCCCTGATTTTTACCTTAAGGTACCTGTGTAATCAGATTTGTTGCAAACTATATCGGAGCTGAGTAATGGCCACACAAAGTTTTTTTTTTGGTTTTCTTTGTAAATAAAAACTTTGTGTGGCCATTACTCAGCTCCGATATAGTTTGCAACAAATCTGATTACACAGGTACCTTAAGGTAAAAAAAATGTTTCATAAAAGTGCTAATGGATGTTTGGCCGCTGTAGAAAATGGCGCCACTAGTACATACAAAGAAAACAAAAAAATAATAATTTGGGTGGCCATTACTCAGCTCCGATATAGTTTGCAACAAATCTGATTACACAGGTACCTTAAAGTGAAAATAATGTTTCATAAAAGTGCTAATGGATGTTTGGCCGCTGTAGGAAATGGCGCCACTAGTACATACAAAGAAAACCAAAAAAAAACTTTGTGTGGCCATTACTCAGCTCCGATATAGTTTGCAACAAATCTGATTACACAGGTACCTTAAGGTAAAAATAATGTTTCATAAAAGTGCTAATGGATGTTTGGCCGCTGTAGCAAATGGCGCCACTAGTACATACAAAGAAAACCAAAAAAAAAACTTTGAGTGGCCATAACTCAGCTCCGATATAGTTTGCAACAAATCTGATTACACATGTACCTTAAGGTAAAAATAATGTTTCATAAAAGTGCTAATGGATGTTTGGCCGCTGTAGCAAATGGCGCCACTAGTACATACAAAGAAAACCAAAAAAAAAACTTTAAGTGGCCATAACTCAGCTCCGATATTACTTACAGCAAATCTGATTGCACATATAGCATCAGGGTATTTTATTGTTACAAGAAAGTTATAACGGATCGATGGCCGCTAAAATAAAAAAACGACGCCACTTGCCCATACAAAAAATCCAAAAAATAAATAACTTTGACAGGCTACAACTCAGCTCCGATATGACTTAGAGCCAATCCGATTGCACAGATAGCATCAGGGTATTTTATTGTTACAAGAAAGTTAAAACGGATCGATGACCGCTAAAATGAAAAAACAACGCCACTTGCCCATACAAAAAATCCAAAAAATAAATAACTTTGACAGGCTATAACTCAGCTCCGATATGACTTAGAGCAAATCCGATTGCACAGATAGCATCAGGGTATTTTATTGTTACAAGAAAGTGATAACAGATCTCTGGCCGCTAAAAAAAAAAAAACGACGCCAACTTTACCCAAACCCCTTTGAATGAGATAGTATCTGATAACACAAAAAAATGGCAGCCATAGCGACTGCAGTTAGAAGTGAAACCTTTATAACTTAGAATTTGATAGCTCACTGACAAGAAGCAACGGGGGTGAAACCGGAGGTCGCTGGAATTAATATTCAGTGCATTGTCGTCTAAATAAGTCTTCTAAGAATGACCATCAAAACTAAGAGACAAGATGCCCATGCTTCTAAACATGGTCATCTAGAAATGTTGACGAGTTTCCGAGTTTTCCCAAAGATTTATTTCATTTTTAAGCGTGAAGATTGAGCTCAAGTCACAGCCCACGAAAAATCAATGTATGGTGCGCCTAAAGAAGTTCTCACTTCATAAATATCAAATAAATAATATTTAATATAATTCTAATAAATAATATTATTATTCCGTTATTTTTCTTATGGTTTTAGTATCATAATATGTTTTTTAGTTCAGCCACGCAGCATAATTTCTATCTTCTCCAAAGCCTGCCGTAAGGAACTTTGTTAAAAAAACAAACAAAAGAGATAAAAACTATTTTTGTCAAAAAAAGCAATAAAGATTTAAAAAGACGATACCCAAGTTACTAGTCCCAGCTATTGGTTCAACCTAGCACTATGATTGTTCATTGTCGCGTATCTCTTGACAAACATTTATGGTAAATTTTGTTTTAGATTTGATACGACAAGGAAATTCAACTAGCATTTCGTCAGGAAGTGGGCAAGTCTTGAGGTTTTTTGTGGGTACGGCAGACTTCTTAAGTCGGTTTTTTTTCTTATTAAATACTTTACTCTCAAAATTATCTCCACATATATTATATTTCAATGAGTGTAACTTTTCTATAGGAACGTATACTAAATCTTCGTTGCCCACAGCTTTAACCCACTTCTTGCACCTGAAAAATATTTGCAAATTACTTAAAAGACAATATCTAGGCTAGGCTGTTGATTAAACGGTTGAGTAAGCTAGTTGCACGCTGCGACATACACACTACACTCATTAAAAAATAAATAAGGCGGTACTGGATATACTCAACTATAAACTTGTCATTTAATATACGTATATATACGTATATTTACTTTTTAAATCTGATATTTCAGCTTAACATAATATTACTTTTGAATATACTATGTGGATATACCTAGGTACTTATTAAGGTAACTGTTACGAAGTAAATTATTCTCCTGATTATTGGTATTGTTATTATTTCTTCTATTGATCTGATGTGTGTCTCAAATGTATCGATATTTAAGGCTCTTTGATTTAAGGTACATTTGAGGTACATCACTAACAGTTATCCACAATAACAATAAATGATGATTTTAATAACTTGCTAGACTATAAAACGTACACTTTTAACAGTGTACAACTGATTTAACACTTACCGGATTTCATCTACCGGAAACTTTGCCATGAATTTCCGTTTTTCTCTTTTTACTTACATGGCTCTGTGTCCACATATTTCACAAGTTACAAAACCACAGACATAGTTTTCGTAGGCTGTGGATTGGATTCTAGCGTCACGCTTGGGAATGATAAGAAATTTTCGGGTAAACTCGGGACCATGGCCATTGGCTTACACCCGCTTAGTTTCCAAAGTAAGCTATCAAATTCTGAATTACAATTTTTCACTTCTATCGGCAGTTTCTATACCTGCTATTTTTTTAAAAATTTTAATTTTATTAAAGGTATTTGGCCGAGCATATGGAGACGGCTGGGGTCGGCGCCTCGCTGGCCACGAACCTGTACAAGACTCATGATGTGCCTTCGCTGCTAGGGCACCTGCTACAGCTGCGACCCTGGCGCAGAACCAACGATAAAGAAGATCTCGAGACCTTTAACTGTGAGACGACACCTTTATTACAGGATCATCTGACTTAGAATATCCAAATGTGAAAGATGACAAATAGAGTGAACATTATAAAATATAGTAAAGGTTATATATATATATATATATATATACCGCGAATAGGCAAACGTAGCGTAGGACGCCACGAAACTCGATGGAGTCACGATATAATGTAAGGCTGCATGCAGTGGCTGGGGAAGAAAAGCCGACGATAGGGCTGATTGGCGTATTGTGGAGCCTATGTCCACTGCTGGCTGGACATAGGTCTCTTCTACGATATCCATGGCTTTTCTTATCCAGCCACTCCCTGCAGCCTTACATTATATCGTGACTCCATGGAGTTTCATGGCGTCCTACGCTAAGCCTATTCGGGGTCGCCGCTCTAGAACACGTCAACCCCAACTATATTTTACAATGTTCCCTCCAAAGAGTTTCATATACCACGTAGGTATAGAGTTAGAACCTTTGTTCTAACGCGTAAACGCGTTACACCCATAGCACGCCCCTCTACCACAGTATAACATAGCCTAACTGAATCGGCATTAACTTTGCTATTATATTGCCGTCTCTTTCATTTCAAGCGAGAAGAAAAGAGACAGCAATATCAAAGCTATGACAGTTTTCGTTGGCGGTAGATCCGGGTCTTGGTAGCACTTCTAAATCAATTCGATTGCATACGATACGGAATCTCATCTCTCGGTCCTTGTCTTATCTGTTTAGCGTTTAGCATGACAAGAGACATGGATTGTCATTCCGATTCCGAACCATTCGGAATCACATTTAGAATCGCTACCCTAATCGCTCTTGTGGAAGTGTCATACTTTTGTCGCGGCACGTCACTATGTCGTCATAACTAACATACACCTCATCTGCTTACGATTGGTACAAAGCGAAAAACCTGATTATTTACTTATTCTTTACGTTAGGTTCACTCTAATTGTTATTTTTCAAATTTTCCAATATTTAGACTTTTGACAACTTAGCACATAAAGTTTTCAAAAGATAAAAGGATATTTTTGACATTTGTAAGTGGCAATAATAAGTCACGGGAGAGCGTAGTAAGTAACAAACCGCAAAGCAGTCGATTATACCGAATTAAGCTTGAAATACATACATTATCATCGTCTGTATTCTGTATGTAATATCATCACGCCCAATCCACAAGCGGGTGCAAATTAACCAATTACTGGATTTTTTTTAAATAAAGAGCGACGAGTCGAGCAGGACATGTGCCTGATGGTAAGCAACACGCCTGCCACATGACACCACAGTGACACGCAGCTAATTGAACATGAAAAGTCCCAATCATTACCTAGCACTGCACTACGCTTGTCACCCAGAGATCATGAGAGATCTAAGTTGTTTTAACTCTAAGCCCTGTAATTTCTCTGGAAACATTGCCCTTCGAACCGGAACACAGTAATGTTTGTCCATTACTATTACCGTAATAGGGATGTTAACAATTTTTCGGAATTGCTTTTATTTTGAAGAGTCACACTTGTTTATCATAAAAAATATTAGTAGTTTCAATTAGTAAACATACAATAATAAAGAAATTTTGAATTTTCCCGCAAAAAACCCACGACTGGCATGACGTCACTAACCGCAAAACATTGAACGCGATTCATGACTGTATGTCTAGTTTATGTGTTTCCTGATATTTACTTGAATACAAACAATCAAAATAGTCGTTGGTAAGATCGCAAACTATAATAAACAAGCAGAGAAGTATACAATCTAGGATATGTTCCCAGTCGCCCCCGCGGCAATGGCCACCGGAGGCAAATGGGAATAAAAATTCCCAGTTGCCACCGGTGGCGACTGGGAATCATTGCCCCCACTTCAATTTCGCTGTACATTGCTTTCTCCATCGTTAAGAATAAAAGGATGCAACTTATGAAAATAAATGAGGAAACTTATTCTAGACTTCCTAATAATCTCTAAAATAAAGACTGATGCGCATATAAATATTTGTTAATTTTAATTTGGATAAACCAAACATGTTTAAATTTAACATTTAAACTGGTAATTTGGATCACAAATAATAATCAGACTCTTTAACACAGCAATTAAATTAGGAAAGTAATGCATAGTAAATATGTATTTTAAACAGGGTTATTCATATATGTACATTACAGATTTTTCTTTATTATGGTTTATCATTAATTTACCATTTGTATAACGTTATAACACCCAACACCCATACACATATTTATATATATTTCTGGAATAGGTACCTACTTAATATTTAAAATTCGTCATCAATTTCAATCACAGAGATATACATATGTAAAGGTATAATTCTTAAACACGTTATGAGGTATTCGTAAAACAATTCTTGGTAATGTTTCTGAACTTGAGATATTTAAACTAAGAATTAGCATTATTATTACAGATTAATCAAATTACACAAAATGTCGATTAAGCCGAATTAACTAGTACATAAAATATCTTTGTGTTATCAATTGAGTATAAGTAAACCAATAACTAACTGATCTGAATCCAAAAGCGCACCATAAACACAAAATTGTATTTCCTAAGTGCAGACTTCAGAAAACAAATAACTCTTTCAAATGTAATGGTATTCGCTTCTATAATGCAATCCCTGCACAAGTCGAAGGTCTTAATGAAACAAAGTTTAAAAATGAAATAAAAAGCTACCTATTGAGCAAGGCATATTATAATATAGATGACTTTGTTAAAGATAGTAACGTATGGAAGAGAAATGTGTCGAAACTAGAATCTTGTAATAAGGTAAAATAATAGATTTATAAAACTTTTGATGGAACATTGTTTGTACTCATGTAGTATCTGTATACTGTATGTATTGATTATTTGTTATTTTGTCTTTGACAAAGCCTTTTTACAGCTGCATTTGATTGACGAGGCTCCTTTACAGCCGCTTTATACATTTTGACATTGTTATTTTATCTTATTATGTACACGGATTCTTTGCCTTTTTGTTAATGACGTTACCAAGTGTTCTTATGAATTTATGGTTCGAATAAATGAATTGAATTGAATTAAATAAATGTAAGAATTTATATTGACAACTGTTCCATCTTTCTCATATAAAATTTCAAAAGGAATGCCCGTCAACGGCTTAGGTCTATCTACTTATAGCCCCAACTCATCCACAAACTCTTTTGAGATGGCGGGTAGAACTGGATGGTTTCACACCGGCGCTACTAAATTTTATCAGTCAAATCCATTTCTTTAAATAATCAGATACTTGTTCTTTTATATGACACATATTTAGACTCAAATCCCAGTATTAAATACAGTGTAAGTGAAATATACTACAAACAAATACAGGTGACAACATTTGAAAGAATCGTAACAATTAGTGTCGTAAAGTTTCGAGAAAATGTCCCACTGTCATTTCTCCACGAGAAAACTCGAGTTGAATTTCTTGAATAAATTTGTCTCTAAATATCTGTGTAGCCTTTCTTTGTTTTAACGGATTATTCTGTTTGATTCTGCTGTTACAAACATCGGAATAGGCAGAATCTTGTCGCAAAACACTCAGTAAATGCACGAGGTTCGGATGTTTCTTACCAACTTCGTGGTTAAGTTTGTTGTTCCAGCCTTCTATATAATTTGTAGTTCGATGCTGTTGGCCGTATACACTCTTCTTCTTTAAGCCACTGTCTTTCCATATAAGTCCGGATTTTTTTATATTCTCATCTTCACAAGCTTTGCGTGTAATGTATGACCAGCCTTTCATAATTTCAGTTGCTGGCAACAACGGAAGTACAGCGCTTAGCTGTACTTCTCGTATATTACCTGGATGATTGGACTTCATCATATTATTATCTAAGTAATTGCTTTCAATAATAAATACATAAATCTAAGACAACACACGATTACTAAGCTGTATTACTGGTGTTATGGTAACCAAATACCTACAACGACGATAAACTACCCATACTTACAAAAATAAACTTTACTTACTGCTAGTTTTAGAATTCCTTTGCATTTTTTTCTGTTAGTACATTCCCACGTTTCTGAGCTATTTTTGTTCTTTCTTTTTAAACAATATTGGTGGCCCGCACGTAAAATTATTGTTCCGTGACGTCTTTTTATATACACCATGTCACTTTGGCCTGAACTAGAAGATGGGCCTAGCTGTGACATAATTTCAGATAACACTAGGTAATCCAAAAAAATTATTTTGCTTTTGAAATACAAATCTATTAGTCTCAAAAATAAAATTACACTATCCGCAAAATTGCTAAATTATTGCTCTTTTTTCTATCACATTAATATAGCTTGAAAAAGCGACTGTTGTAAATGGTTGTAAAGTAGTTGAAAAGAAGTTGAAGTTGAAAGAAGAAGAAGAAGAAGAAGAGAAGTTGCGTTCTAAAGCCACGAAAGAGGAGGTTTTACTTCATTTGTGGAATAGGAATGTGGAGGTTTTAGTGGCCAACACATACGATTCCCTATAATAGTAGTAGTGGTAAAACAGTTTACGGAGTCCGCCTGGGGAAGTACCAATTATCATACCATCAAATGGGCTCACTATGTTCCGGTTTAAAGGTGTTGAATGTTTCCAGAGAAGAATAATAATATATAAATAATTATTATAAATATTTAATATAAAGAATCATAAGTTGCATCCTTTTATTCTTAACGATGGAGAAAGCAATGTACAGCGAAATTTAAGTGGGGGCAATGATTCCCAGTCGCCACCGGTGGCAACTGGGATTTTTTATTCCCATTTGCCTCCGGTGGCCATTGCCGCGGGGGCGACTGGGAACATATCCAATCTAGTCAGTCTTCGACAGCTTGTTTTGCGGTTAGTGACGTCATAATATTACGTCAAACTAATATATAATAATACTGGAAATTATTAAAATTTATATATTACTATAAAATAATACTGGAAACACCAATATGACATATTATGTCATATTGGTGTTTCCAGTCACGTGACAACAGATTATAAATGTAGCATTTTAAATCATTTTTAATTTTGCTACGTAATATTAAATTATAGAAATGTGATTTTCGATATTCTAATGATACAAACTATCATAAAATTAACACTAAACATGAATTTGTGATTAGTGTTAACATCCTTTTAGTAATAGTAGACGTAATAGCGTTACGTTCACTACTACACACATATGAAAAACGTAATTTCGGATTGGAACTCGCGACTTTCCTACTTCGGTTCTACTTCGATCTGTCGTTTCGTCCGTTTAAATGTTTGATCGGACGAAACGAAACAGAACCGGAGTAGGAAAGTCGCGAGTTTATTTGGAAATTACGGTTTTCGTAGAAAGAGAGTTGTTTGACGTCCTGTTGCCTGATGCTTCAGTTCTTCGAAGATCGCAAGCGATACAGCTTCGTGCTTGATCCTAACGCGAACGTAGACCCCACTTCCAGTGTATAGGTGCCGGCAAACAAGTTGACCCAATGAAGTTATGTCGCCCTGTTATAGGTGCCGGCAAACAAGTTGACCCAGTGAAGTTAGCTGCGCATGGCTGCGCAGAAACGTTTTTAGGCTCTCTTTGGTGGAAGTGTACATGCGCGAACTTTCCCCGTCCACTTCAATTTTCACTTCCCATATACCTTACTATAAAACATTGTTTTTTGCACAGTCGGTCGTTGGTCGTCGCCAACTCAGCAAGACCTGGCAGAGATGCACCGCAGTGAAGTGCAGCTGTGGCTCTGTCTCCGTCAGTTGCTCCTGGAGCCGCGTCTCAACCACTACTACACCATCGAGGAGAGCAGACGCACTCACTTCTGCAGGGTTAGTCTATTTCTTAAGAACTATACAATTTTCTGTTATGGATTCAATCTATCAATCAATAAGCCCTCTATCCTGAACTTATGTCTATTATGAGGTGTTTGTCTTCAAATTTAAGAGGATATCTCTTAGTTCACACTGGCCCAGTGGATTCCAACGCGAGCGTCGACAAAACGCCACGAGACAAAAGGTAGCATCCACACACTGACCCAGCGCAGGCCAACGCGAGCGCCAACAAAACGGCACGAGACGAGTGATAGCATCCACACACTGGCCGGGCGCAGGCCAACGCGAGCTCCGACAAAACGGGACATGGCGAGTGGTAGCATCTACACACTGGCCGAACGCAGGCCAACGCGAGCGCCTTTGTTTTGTGCACAAAAACCGACACCGATCACGAGAGACGAGTCGAGGCAAAAGAGCCCTGTACACACTGGCCACTTGCCGTCACTCGGCCAGCTAGGCAAGTGATGGCGAGTGGTCACAAGTCATAACAAAACGACCCTCCACACACTGGCTTTGGCCTCCACTCGGCCAGTAGCTACAACAAAACCTCACAATACAACGTAACTCCCAAAAGTAAAATATAGTTTAAATAATATATAATAGTTAAAAAAAAAACAAAAACACGCAAAGTCAAAGTCTGTATCTTGGATGTCCGCCATGTTAGATTTAAGTCACATGACATTTTTTTCGTATTTTTTAAAGCAAACCCTTTCATTTGATATCCATACCATGGGGGTGGATTTCTAACAGCCAGTCCTCCATCTTGAGGATGCCGCCATATTGGATTTGTAATGACGTTTCTTAGCTAGTCATGTATTGTCATTAGAACTCAGAGCGTGTGCAAAATTTAATCCTAATCGAAGACCGGGAAGTGGGTTAAATTAAGATTCCAAGATTTTCTTATATATATAGTTACGAATTAAGCTAATATAAGCGTGTGTAAAAAGAAAAACAGTCACTTTTAACCAGCTAACTTTCAAATCAGCTCCAAGCTCAAATGACGGAGACGATGCTGGATCAAATCCCACCGCTGGGCGAGCTGAAGATGTTCTTGTGCCGACTGACGGTGGGAGACTACTCCAGCCTCCACAACAAGACCAACGGGGTCAAGAACCCGGGGTGCACGCTCATTGAAGTCGTGCCACAGGTAAAGATATCTTTAACAACTTTAGAATTAGACTCCGCACCACCACTCGTGACAGTTAGCGAAGGGAGTCACTGTCATATTCCACAATAACAGATGAAACCTATGATATTATAGTGGCTTAGTTCAATAATTTCGCCAAAGGACTTCAGTGATGGCGCGGAGTCTATTATCAATTTGCTAATAGATCTGTCAAAAGATAATGGCGCGTTTTCGAGACGCAAAAAGACCTGTTTGACTGGCCTCGTGGCTTAGTTGGTAGTAGCTCTGCCTGCGAAGCCGAGGGTCGTGGGTTCGATCCCCACCCAGTGCAAATATTTGTGTGATGAATTCAAATGTTTGCACTGTGTCTGGGTGTTTATATGTATAATAAGTATGTAATTAAAACTATATAAGTATTATATCAGCTATCTCGCCGCCATCATACAAGCTTTGCTTAGTTTGGGGTCAGATGGTGTTGTGTGTGAATTGTCCACCAATATTTATTTATATTTATTTATTTATTTAAAGACAGTTCCCAATTTCACCATAGGTGGCGCCAATGTTTTGATTTGTTGGAGAAATTTCACAAAAACAAACAAAGGTGCCACACTTGGCAAAATATATCTTTGACAAGTCAATTTGTATCCGAATGGGAAACGCCCATCGAGCAACTCGATCCTCCGCGCAAGGGAGTAGCCTTAGCTAAAAATCGATTGTCTGTAAAGTTACTGACGATAGTTGAACGTGACAACTTCAACTCCAAGCCTTAAATGGAACGCCTCAGAGCGAAGTAACGCCGCATGACGTCATGTTTTTTCGTGCGTGCAGCCGGCTTCATCGAATTATAAGACGTTGTCACGTCAAAAATATTGTTCAAATCGTTCTGTCATTTCTTGCGGGAGGGGAAATTGCAACTAGCGCAAAGCCGCACTATTACATACAAAACATACCTGTACCGATCCATTGCCGATCAAACTCACACAGCCAAATCACTAACACAAAAAATGAAGCACCATTCACAAACTAGCTTCATATTCCACGCCACAGTATATTATCAAATTACATGGTCCACGCGGACTTGTGCTTTGACATGCCCCTTCCGTGTTGCTCGCTGGAAACGCCTCATTCTCCAAATGTAACGCCAATGTTGCAATTCGTGAAATTTTTCGAACAAAATGAAACATAAGCGTCGTGAATTTGAGAAATATCTGTGACAGTTCTATTTGCATGTTGAATGAGCCTCATTTAACAGAAAAACAAAGTTTTTTGAGTACAAAGTTCACAGATCAAAATGAAATAGCACACAGTAATGTACTTAATTCATGAAATAATTATCATTGTATGCACACAATGAGGTGTTTTATGAATGCAAATATAAGAGTCAAAGATTTTCAATTTCAGCAAAGGTGATCTTTTTTTCAGGAATTTGTAAAGCATAAATGTGCCGATGTCAATTATTTCACAAATATTTTGACCCATTTATCACTGTTGTCCTGAAAATGCCTCATTCTCCTCTTAGACCTACGATTTCAGAATCCAAATATGCCTGTGAAAGTATGCCTTTCTATGTATAATAAGTATGTATTTAAAACTACCTCCGATAGTATGACTAATATTAAAAGGTACGAAACTAAAATTATTAAAGTAGAATCAGATTTTTCAGACCACACAGCACAAATACTATCAGTTCCAACATGTATGAGCTTTAGGGAAAAATACTGGTTCATCGAAACGCGTAACGTCGATAAATATTCCGAGATACTTTTTTTTTTATTTAATTTAAACACTCCACAGACTCCGGGTCCGTGACTTTTGTCATTACAATAATCTTTTTTTATTTACATAGTTCTTGGATTAGGAGAAGAAGAGGAAAATAAGGGGGGGAGTAGGGGGGTGGTGAACATTTTAAACGTAATTCTAAAGCTAGTCAGTCCGATTTCGTCTGTTGAGCCGATCACTACCGGTTGGGATTCCGATAGTAATCGACTCGACATCGTCTTTTGCCTAAGCCGCCTCCTCCTGGCCCAGAGCTTCCACTACAGCCGCATTTCTGTCTCTAATGGCCATCTGCAGGTTGAAATCTTGAATGGTCTTTGGTGATGCAGCCAACGCTCGCCGCACGAACCGACCGATGGCGTCGTCGGTGTCGTCAGCGTAGTATGTGAAGGTCCCCGTGTGCCGTGAGATTGCAACAACCGCATGGGACACGCTCTCGTGCAGCTTCATGTTTGCCTTAGTTTTAATTACGATTACCGACTCGTATGTCAATCCCTGCGCTTCATGAATGGTAAGGATGCGTGACCCGGTGCCTGACCCGTAACCCTGGTTTGTCAGGGTCTCCTTTTCCTCTTGAGTATGCACTAAAAAGAGGGTGTTGGGTTGGGTGCCGGGTATTTGCGCTCCTTTGTACCTTCTCTGCTCTAGGGACTTTATACGGGGTACTGAGGAGTACATACCTGAGTAAATTTCCCTCAACAATATATTTATAGGCAACATCCATCGGGTTGCGATGTGTGCAGAGCAACTCCTGGCTGATCTTTGCTACCAGGTTCGGGCGGTGATACCTCATTTCGAAGAGATTTTCCCTATCGATGTAAGGCAACTGATTGACGTCTCCGATGAGGACAATTTCGCCAACACCAGACAGCCGTGAGACCATCACAATGGCCCCGAAATGGTTCATGAGAGCCTCATCCACCAGGAGGCGGCTGAATTTATCTTTTCCGAAACCATTTACCAGAGCAGAAGCCATAGTTCGCACCCTGGTTTTGACCAGGTTTCCGATACGGTGCGATAGCTTCTCCCATAGATCTTTTGCTGCCTCAGTTGTTGTGGTGATGATAGCGTCTTTGTCCACGTCGAAGTGTCTAATCACCCACGTTGTCTTTCCACATCCTGGAACTCCGTTGACCCACTGTATTCTTGGTACCTCCCAGTTTTCCCAACACGCTTTGACGTTTGAGTTCCCTTCAATGGACTTGGCCATCTCGACGATCTTGTCGTCCAGCATAATATATCGTCCGAGATACTCATGAAATACATGTCTCAAATTAGCTTCTCAGAAGTGTACAAGCAACAGGATGCAGAAATGGCGTATAAAGAATTTATCGAACTGTACACTATGTTATTTACTACCTACTCCCCCCCTTATTTTCCTCTTCTTCTCCTAATCCAAGAACTATGTAAATAAAAAAAGATTATTGTTATGACAAAAGTCACGGACCCCGGAGTCTGTGGAGTGTTTAAATTAAATATAAAAAAAAAAAAAAAAAAAAACTATGTTATTTAATACGTGCATTCCGTTGGAAAGAACAAATGTAACATACAAACGAAAATTAAATTGGAAAACTAAAGGCATTAAAATATCTAGCATAATAAAGAGAAAAAAATACATAAATGTATTTAGAAGCAAAAATAGCAATCAGTTAACTTCATACAAAAAATATTGTTAAACAATGAAAAATGTTATAAAAACTGCCCAAAGAATATCAAACACAAAATACATAAAAGAGAGTGAAAATAAAAATAAAGCTGCTTGGAAAATAATTAAACAAAACACTTCCCAAACTAATAGTATACCAACAACTATTGATAATATTCAAATAGATAATACTGAAATCAAAGACCACGCACAAATATCCGAAGCTCTTAATAATTATTTTATAAATATAAATCAAAATATTGATAAAGCTGTTTTAAATAAAAATGTTATCCAAAATAAAACCTATAAAAGTATTTTTCTAAGCCCTGTTAGTCCTGAAGAAGTGAAAAAGTTAATTAAAGAACAAAAAAATAAAAAGAGTGCTGGTCATGACGGTATATCCATGCAAATAATTAAAAACACAGTCGACTTCATAGCAGAACCGCTCACTTATATAATTAATTTATCTCTTGAAACAGGTTGTTTCCCAAACGATCTGAAGAAAGCAATAATACGTCCTTTACATAAAAAAGGACCAAAGAACGATATGAAAAATTACAGGCCTATAGCAATCTTACCTTGTTTCTCAAAGATTTTCGAAAAAGTGATTTACAATAGATTAACTTCTTTTCTTGAATTAAATAAAATATTAAATGGTCACCAATTTAGCTTTCAAAAAGGTAAAAACACCACATCAGCCATATTTAAGTTCCTAACACAAGTATGGAACAATACAAATAATAAAAACAGGGGGATTGCTGTACTGTTAGACTTATCAAAAGCATTCGACAGTGTCAAGCACACTACACTCATTGATAAATTAGAAGCTATAGGGATACGAGGAATAGCCTTAGAACTAGTTAAAAATTATTTATCAAATAGAACCCAGTCAACTAGCATCGATTACTACAACAAAAAAACCAAAACAATAGATAAAGTTCAATCAAATTATACAAAAAATTTACTAGGTGTACCACAAGGTAGCATATTGGGTCCATTACTTTTTCTAATTTACGTTAACGAAATACCCCTATCTACCAAACATCAATGTATCATGTTTGCAGATGATGCTACACTCTATATCCCAAAGAATGAAAATTTAAATTTAGCAGATTATGAAAAAGAAGTTACCGAAACATTGGAAACAATAGATAAAGAACTAAATTCATTAAATCTCAATATAAATATTGTTAAAACAAAACTCATCCAATTTCAAAACTATAAAACGCTGTCAATGAACTTAAATATAATGTACAAGGATATAAAAGTTGACGAAGTAACAGAATCCAAATTTTTAGGCGTTACGATAGATTCAAATTTAAATTGGAAAGCGCATGTTTCTCTAACTAATTCAAAAATTGCCAAATACTGTTATGCGCTTTACATTCTCAGTAATGTTACGTCACAACAAATTGCCAAAAATGCTTACTATGGATGTATATCCTCATTTAACTTATGGCATAATCTTTTGGGGAAATTCAGTTGAAGTAAACTCTACCTTTAAGTTACAAAAACGATGTGTGAGGGCTATTTACAACTTACACAAACGAGCTTCAGTCAGACAGTTATTTAAGAACAACAAAATACTGACACTGTCTAGTATTTATATCTTAGAGCTGTGTCTGTTCGTAAAAAAAAATCCGGAACATTTTTTTGGAAAAAAGTCCTCTCGCTCAGACATATTACGCTCAAAAGATAAATATAACATACGTGTAACACAATCCAATAATGCCATGTTTCACAGAAGCACTTTTAACACAGCTATTAAAATCTTTAATAGCCTACCAATACATATTAAATCCATAACCTCAAACAATATTTTCAAATACACACTGAAAACTTGGCTTAATGATAAAACTTTTTACGACTTGGACGAATATTATGCATCTACTGCAGCTAATCATATTAAAAAGAAGTATTTAGAATACTAATATAACTGTAATTGATTGTCATACCTATTTTGTAAAACGTAACTAAGCCTGAATTTAATCATTTGTTTCGTGTAGTTATGCGTTAAACAGATAATAAGGAAAGTACCTATGTACTCACTTAACTATTGTCTACTAATCTATTACCTACTTAATTATAAGGTAAAAAACTACCATATGTTGCACGTCCGCTAGGACAAACTGTTGATACCAAACTTTTATAACACCATCAATGTACACGGTTTTAAGCAATAAAATTTATTTCTATTTCTATGATATCAGCTATCTGGCCGTCATCATATAAGCTTTGCTTAGTTTGGGGTCAGATGGTGATGTGTGTGAATTGTCCACCAATATTTATTTATTTAAGAAAGATGCTCAATTTCGCCAAATATTGCGCGAATGTTTCGTTTTGTGTGAAATGTTTCTACTTCCTTTACAAATACAGCTTATGTACAACAGTTGACGATTATTAATGTGCATACTTACAATTACATACCTACAGCGAAAATTATATCACAAACGACTGGACTGTTGACGAAGTACGAAAACTAGCCTTTTCCTTATTATTACGTACCCGCAAGTATGTTTACCTACATGTTATTAACATAGGTTAGTTATCGTTACTTCGCCTAGTATACCTTAGATGGATAATTCTGTCTGTTATTTGTAGATAAAAGACGCTTACCTCAAACAAGTCCATAAGCGTACCAAAACGATCGCAAAGTCCCAACTAGAAGTTTTCAACATGGACGGTTCGGAGCAATCGAAGGAGATGGCGCGGAAGCTTCTGGAATCCTACACCAGTGACGCTGCGTTGGCCATGGATGGCGGCGGGGCCAAATGTGGCCGCTGTGGGGAAAAGGCTAGCAAGAAATGCTCGCGATGTAAGACCGAGTGGTATTGTGGCAGGTGAGTAACAGAGTAAGTTGACATATATTTGAACAACTGTTGTTCACAACACCAATCGCCAAATTTAAGTCTACATGTAGGTACATGTAGAGAACAGGTGAGGAAACCTACTCGCAGTATAGATTTGAGTGAAGTTGACGACTAAAAGCCGGGTCACACAGAGGCGATCCGATAGCGATAGCGATCCGATAGCGAGACGATATTTTTTGTAATGTTCGAATTTGTATGCAACCTGACACACAGCAAGCGGGCGCGATCCCATACTCGGTATCGGATCGCTATCGCTACCGGATCGCCTCTGTGTGACCCGGCCTAAAGAATTGAATTCATCAGGAGGCGTCTTCAAGATGCAAATAGGCCTGTCAAAGATAGTCATAATTCAGCCATAGTGTGGCGCCAATGTTTCATTTCTCTAACAACCATTAGCGCCCTATATGGTGGAAATGTAAACTATTTTTGACAGTTCTATTTGCATTTTGCCAACACCTCAATTTTAGTGTGTAAAAAAATCAATTGAATCCGGTTACTCAACGATAGATTGCGCATGTAGTACAGTGAAATGCAATCTATTTCATTCAGTTGAAAAGTTCATATCAGGACGTCTACTCTGTTTCTACGAAAACGAAATTTCGAAAAAAACTCGCGATTTTACAACTCCGATTCTGCTTCAATCCGTCGTTTTGTCCGTGTAAATGTTCTAAGCCTACTCTAATTAGAGTATGCTTAGGACATTTAAACTTCAAACAATGTTGTATCGGACGAAACGAATTAGAACGAGAGTAGGAAATGCGCGAGTTTTTTTTCGAAATTACGTTTTCGTAGAAATAGAGTAGACGTCCAAAAACGTAACTTCGAAATCAACTCGCGACTTTCCTACTCCGGTTCCACTTCGATTCGTCGTGTCGTCCGTTTCATTTTTTATTATTACTTTAATTAGAGTCATCATCATCATCAGCCTATCGCAGTCCACTGCTGGACGTAGGCCTCTCCTAATGAACGCCAAATGGCTCGATTTTGCGCTTTTTGGATCCAATTTCTGCCAGCAATCTTCCGCAGGTCGTCCCTCCACCTAGCCTGAGGGCGCCCCACGCTACGTTTGCCTAAGCGCGGTCTCCACTCTAGAACTCGTCTGCTCCAGCGATGGTCGGTTCTACGAGCGATGTGACCAGCCCACTGCCACTTAAGTCTACTTGCTCTGAGAGCTATGTCGATAACCTTGGTTCTTTGTCGGATCACCTCATTACGGATCATATCCTTCAAAGAGACTCCGAGCATAGCCCTCTCCATTGCTCGCTGAGCAACCTTCAGTTTATGGACTAGTCCCACCGTGAGTGTCCACGTTTCGGCACCGTAGGTCATTACGGGTAGGACGCACTGATTAAAGACCTTTGTCTTCAGGCACTGCGGAATAGACGACGTGAAGATCCGACGAAGTTTACCGAATGCTCCCCAACCCAGCTGAATTCTTCGATTGACTTCTCCCTCGAAATTGTTTTTCCCCATTTGCAACTGCTGTCCGAGGTAGACATACTTTTGAACAATTTCGAGGGTTTGTCCGCTCACAATTATTGGTCCCGGGGTAACCAGTCTATTGAACATGACTTTAGTTTTGTCGATGTTCATCCCGAGACCAATACGCTTTGAAGAATCAGCTAGGTCGGTAAGCATTCGTTGCAAGTCTTGCAGTGACTCCGCTATTAGGACTATGTCATCAGCGAATCGGAGGTGTGAGAGGTACTCGCCGTTAACGTTGGTGCCTAGTCCTTTCCAGTCCAGTGCCTTAAACATATCTTCCAAGGCACTTGTGAACAGTTTGGGGGAGATAACGTTCCCCTGTCTCACTCCTCGGCAGAGCCTGATATGCTTAGACGACTGATTCTGTACTTGGACTGACATTGTCGCGGCGTCATACAGATCTCTCAGCACCTCGATGTAACGATAGTCTACTTGGCATCGCTGCAAAGACTCCAGAACAGCCCAGGTCTCAACGGAGTCAAAAGCCTTCTCATAGTCCACAAATGCAAGACACAGGGGCTGGTTATACTCTTCGGACTTCTGTATAACTTGCCGCACCGTGTGAATGTGGTCTATGGTGCCAAATCCTCCTCGAAACCCAGCCTGCTCCGGTGGCTGAAACTCATCAAATCTTCTGGCGAGACGGTTCGTGATTACTCTCGAAAACAGCTTATACACGTGGCTCAGGAGTGAGATAGGTCGATAATTCTTCAGAAGAGTTTTGTCTCCTTTCTTGAAAAACAGAACCACCACACTTCTGTGCCACGAAATTGGAGTTCTCCCACAGCTGAGAACAGCGTCGAACAATTTTTGAAGCTCTCGAAGTATCGGTTTTCCACCCGCTTTCAAGAGCTCCGAAGTGACACCGTCTTCACCGGAGGCTTTTCCATTCTTAAGCTGTTTGAGAGCAATCTCGATCTCGCCTTGGCTAATTTCTGGCAGCTCGTCTGTATAGTGGCGCGTCAGTGGTGCTCGTGAGTCCTCCTTACTTGGCGTTGGGCGCAAAGCCTGCGATTCGTATAACCGGGTATAAAAAATCTTCTATCTCAGAGAGGACCCCCAACCTGGAATTAACGATGTTGCCATTGAATGTTTTTAACTTCGTCAGATGGGGCCTCCTCAATTGTTGAGCAAATACTTTGGATCCCCGGTTTTGCTCTATCGCGAGTTGAATACGTCGCGTATTCGCGCACCGGAGATCCCGTCGTACCATGCTACTAATTTTGGAATTGAGAGCCCGCTTTTCTGACGAAGTTGTGGCCTGATCTTGCTCTCGTCTAATATCCATTAGTCGGAGAGTCTCCTCCGAGAGATTAGATTTCTTTCCCTTACGCCTCAGCTGACAAAATTTTGCACCTTCTTCCCGGAGGATTTCCACCACTTTATTAAGGCTCTCATCTACGTCAACGGTGGGTCCCAATGCAGCAAAACGATTTTCCAGTTTTAACTGGAATTCTTTGGATCCTATAACGGTCTGGAGCAGATTTGGTCGGAGTGTAGATTTCATCAGACGGTTTCGTTCAAGCTTATAATTTATATTCAGAGTGCCTCGTATAAGTCGGTGATCGCTACCGGTTTTAAACCTATTGATCACAGATACATCTCTGAATATGTGCCTTTTGTCCGTCATGATGAAATCGATCTCATTTTTAGTCACAGTATCGGGGCTTTGCCACGTCCACCTTCTCTGGGGCTTCTTTTTAAAGAATGAATTCATTAAAAAGAGCCCCTGGCTCTCTAGAAAGTTGACGAGCATTTGCCCCCTGTGATTTCTGCTCCCTAAACCGTATGGACCAACATTGGATTCACTGCAACCCTGTACACCCACTTTGGCGTTGAAGTCTCCCATGACAACGTTGAAGTGCGCCTTCTTGGTGTTATGAAGGGCTGAACATATGTCGTCATACATATGTTCAGCTTCGTCGTCTGAGTGTGCCGAGGTCGGTGCATACGCTTGCACAACTTTGAGGCTATACCTCTCAGTCAGCTTCAGTATTAGGTACGCTACCCTGTTCGACACACTAGAGACTTCCACAACGTTGTCAACGAGAGACTTATTGACGAGGAACCCCACGCCCCCCTGGGACTGTTGGTCTCCCTCGCGGTAGTACAGGAGATGGCCCGATTCCAAGGTTATGGTGTCCTCCCCCTCTCTACGGACTTCACACAGCCCCAGAACGTGCCATGTGATTCTCTCCAGTTCTACCTCGAGTTGCGCAAGATGTTCATCGAGCCTCAGGGTCCGTCCGTTGTACGTCGCCAGAGTCAGTTGGGTTTGGTGGCCTGCCGTAACCCGGGGATATACAGCTGCCCCCGCCCTGCCGTGACCATGACCGCCACCAATTTGATCAGGAATAGCAGGGCCGCCGGGAACTGGGGCCCGTTTCCTTTTTGTGCGTTCCATCAGAGGTTTTGCCCATAATCGCCACGCTGGGCATGCGGGTTGGCGATCGCAGTGCTGGAGGACCATAATTTAGAAACGCTGCTGCCCGTTTGTGGTCCATTTCGGTCTAGATGTCCTGACCTATGCATTAGTCGCCTTATACGACACCCTGAGAGTTGAGGGTTGGTGCTATTCTACTCTGCCGAACACCACACGGCATTAATTAGAGTAGGCTTTTTTTTTTTTTTTTATTTTTTTAAACACTCCACAGACTCCGGGGTCCGTGACTTTTGTCATTACTATAACCTTTTTTTTATTTACATAATTCTTGGATTAGGAGAAGAAGAGGAAAATAAGAGGGGGGGAGTAGGGGGGTGGTGAACATTTTAAACGTAATTCTAGTCCTAGTCAGTCCGATTTCGTCTGTTGAGCCGATCACTACAAATACAAATCGTTTATTCATAACGGCAAGTTACAGGTCAATAAGTAATCATTCATGTCACTGCTACACACTATTGTATGAGCGAGAAATTACATAATAATCATTTAAATTATAGATAACATTATATTAATTACATTCATCATCATCATCATCAGCCGCAAGACGTCCACTGCTGAACATAGGCCTCCCCCCTAGATTTCCACAACGAACGGTCCTGCGCAACCTGCAACCAGCGGTTTCCAGCGACCTTTGTGAGGTCATCTGTCCATCTAGTGGGAGGCCGTCCAACACTGCGTCTTCCGGTTCGTGGTCGCCACTCGAGAACCTTTCTTCCCCATCGGTTGTCAGTTCTGCGAGCGATGTGGCCTGTCCATTGCCACTTCAGCTTAGCTACTCTTCGAGCTATGTCGGCTACTTTCGTTCTTTTGCGAATATCCTCATTACGGATTCTGTCGCGCAAAGAGACTCCGAGCATAGCTCGCTCCATAGCTCGCTGTGTGGTTTTTAGCTTTGTTATGAGGCCTACAGTTAAGGACCACGTCTCCGTTCCATAAGTCATCACTGGCAACACGCACTGATTGAAGACTTTCGTCTTCAAGCATTGGGGTATTTTGGACTCCAAGATGTGCCGTAGTTTCCCGAACGCTGCCCATCCGAGTTGGATCCTTCGCTGGACCTCTTTGTCGAAGTTGGATCTACCCAATTGGATCTTTTGACCCAGGTAGACGTATTCGTCAACAACTTCGAGTGTGGTATTCCCAACAATAACCGGTACAGGTGAGACATGAACATTTGACATGACCTTCGTCTTGTCCATATTCATCCTCAAACCTACCTGTTGGGATACTCTACTGAGGTCCCTGAGCATAGCACCGAGGTCCTCCATCGACTCCGCCACAATGACTATATCGTCGGCAAACCGAAGGTGAGTGATGCATTCGCCGTTGATATTGATGCCATGTCCGTTCCAGTCCAGTAGCTTGAAAACATCTTCCAGCGCGGCAGTGAACAGTTTCGGAGATATAACATCTCCCTGTCTCACGCCTTTCTGTAGCCGGATATGTTTTGTGCACTGGTCCTGTAATCGGACAGACATTGTGGCTTTGCTGTAAATACACCTCAACACTTCGATATAGCGATAGTCCATGCGGCATCGCTGGAGAGACTGAAGCACTGCCCAGGTCTCGATGGAATCGAAGGCTTTCTCATAGTCCACATACGCTATACATAGTGGCCGATTATACTCCTCGGTTTTCTGTATAATCTGCCGAAGCGTATGTATGTGGTCTACGGTACTATAGCCTTTTCGGAAACCGGCTTGTTCGGGTGGCTGGAAGTCGTCAAACCTGCGTGCGAGACGATTCGTGATTACCCTCGAAAACAACTTATAAACGTGGCTCAGAAGTGAGATGGGTCTGTAGTTCTTCAACAAGGTGTTGTCACCTTTTTTGAAGAAGAGCACCACCACACTTCTGCTCCACGCTTCTGGCGTATTACCGTCAAGTATGACGGAGTCGAACAGCTTCTGGAGGACTTTAAGTACCGGTTTTCCACCCGCTCTCAGAAGCTCAGTCGTAATTCCGTCGTCACCAGGTGCCTTGTTGTTCTTAAGTTGTTTGAGGGCCATCCTAATCTCATACAGGCTGACTTCCGGGATGTCTTCGGTAAAGTGTCGGGTCAGCTTGGCTCTGGGGTCTTTTGCCATGCTAACGACAGGTTGTGCTTGCGTAGAGGTGTATAACTGTTCATAAAACCTCTCAATCTCCTCCAAAATCTCGGGCTTCGACGAGACGACGTTACCACTGTCGGTCTTCAGTTTGGTCAATTGACTTTGCCCAAGAGACAGATTTCTTGCGAACACTTTCGAGCCTTTGTTCTGCTTGATCGCTTCTTCAATACACGAAGTATTGAAGCAGCGTATGTCGCGTCGCACACAAGTAGATATCTGTCTATTGAGCCGTCTGTATACCGTCATGTCGACCGAAGACTGCAATCGCATATCTCGCCTAACCGCCATGAGATTTAGAGTATGATCGGAGAGCTTTTGGGTTCTATGCTGGCGTCGGCTCTTATAAAATTTCCTGCCAACTGCTTGAACAGTTTCCACCAGCCTGTCGTTTATTTCGTCCGCCGTTACGCATTCATCTAAGGCTGCGAAGCGATTTTGAAGTTCGAGTTGAAAGTTATCGGGATCTTCGATTTGAGCATAATTTGGTCGGAGCGTGGACTTCATTAGCCGTGATCGTTCGAACTTAATGTTTAGATTCAGCGTGCCTCTTACAATACGGTGATCGCTGCCGGTCTTAACCCTACTGATCACAGAGATATCGCTGAATATTTGTCGTTTAGTGGTCATAATGAAGTCGATCTCATTTTTTGTGGAACCATGGGGGCTAATCCATGTCCATTTTCGTTGTGGCTGTTTCTTGAAAAAGGAGTTCATCATAAAGAGGCTCTCCCTTTCCAAGAAATCAGCTAGACGTTGCCCTCTTGGGTTCCGCTGCCCATATCCGAATTGTCCCACTCTCAACTCATCACCGCTACGTTTGCCTAGTTTCGCGTTGAAGTCTCCCATCACAACTGTGAAATGTGTTGGCGAGACATGTATGGCTTTGGAGATGTCCTCATACATGGTCTCAACCTCTTCGTCGGGATGTGTCGAGGTCGGTGCGTATACCTGTATGACCTTCAAGGAATACCGGTCGGTTATTTTAAGTACAAGGTATACAACCCTGCTCGACACACTCTCGATCATTAACACGTTGTTGACAAGAGACTTGCGGACGATAAACCCGACACCCCCTTGGGATTGTTGATCTCCCTCTCGGTAGTAAAACAAGTTGCCGGATTCGAGGGTTATTCTGTCCTCGCCCTGTCTACGGACTTCGGATAACCCTATGACATCCCAGCGCAACTTGTCCACTTCTTCTTCCAGCTCCACAATCTTCTCGTCAGCCCTCAGCGTCCGTGCGTTATACGTTGCCAGGTCGAGTCGTTGGGTTTGGTGGCGGGGCGTCTGCCGGGGATTCTTAGCACCCCATGCTCCGCCGGAACCAAGGCTGCCACCAACGCCTGGAATAACGGAGCCGCCGGGGACTAGGGGCCGTTTCTTTTTTGTGACCATCATATGGGGGGGTGTTTGCCATAGTCACCACGCTTGGCAGGCGGGTTGGTGACCGCGGAGCCAGTCCTTTGCACCGATGACGCCGCTGCCCGTCACCGGCCAGGTCAATTTAGGACTGGCTTTTAAATGGATATACCGCCATTGGTTCGGTCGTCAGAGCCTCGTTAGTTGGCAGCAGGGTGTACCACGCGCAGGAGAGGTTGACATTTGGGGAAACTGGATGTTAAGCGCTTCCCCCTTACACCCCATTATTAATTTCATTACATTAAATTAATTATATTATACATTAGAATAATTTTTAAAAATTAATTACAAATAAAATAAAAACATTAGATTTGGTTAACATTCTGGCAACTTCATTAGTTCGTCCAGGTTGTAAAAAAGGTGCCCATGCAACCAAGCTTTTCGTACAAATCCCGCGGCGGAAGGTGCGTCCCTTACAACCGACGGAAGGCGGTTGTATATCGCGGGTCCTCCAACGTAGACCGACCTCTCAGACTTACTCAACCTGTGGGGCGGAGTCACTAGTTGGTTGTGTTTTTTATTACACCTAAGGTTAACTTTAGGATTAATGCCCCTCCGCTGGAACGACTCATGTTCTTATGAATGAATATACAAGTTTGAAATATGTATTCACAGGGAAGTGGCAATATATGGAGTTCTTTAAAGAACTCTGCACAAGAAGTGTCATTGGTGGCCCCGACCATTGCTCGTATGGCTCTCTTTTGTAACACAAATACTCTTTTGTAATCGGCGGCGCGGCCCCACAGCTCTAGCCCATAAGTTATGTTGGAGTGGACGGTCGCGAAGTAGCAGGAGCGCACGACGTCGCGGGTGGCGGTGGCCGCGAGCCGCCGGAGCGCGAAGCACGAGCGGCTCAGCTTCCCGCACAGCTCGTCAATGTGCTTCTCCCACGTCAACGCGCCGTCGATGTGAAACCCCAGGAGTTTTGTGCTCTGGACCTGTTGGAGCGCGGTATTGCCGATTGCTACCGAGAAATGGTTAGGTGTTTTGCCATTTAGATTAAATATTAGGAAGCACGTTTTACCAAGGTTTAGAGCCATCCCGTTTATCCGGAACCAGAGGTTGAGGTCGTTAGCCACTTTATTGAGTAACTCCTCCAACTCCAGACTTGTCGAAGCACTTTTTTCGAAATTACGTTTTCGTAGAAATAGAGTAGACGTCCAAAAACGTAACTTCGCAATAAACTCGCGATTTTCCAGCTCCGGTTCTACTTCGTTTCGTCCGATCGAACATTGTTTTACGTTTAAATGTTCTAAGCCTACTCTAATATAATACTGCTCAATGGGAGTACCGCAAAAGTCACAATGAAGCGGAAAACCTTCGACGCTATGCCAGTGTGCGAGGTAGACGGCCACCGATTTCGGTTGGTGCGATCGAGAAACAAAACGATTGCACTAATAGAATACTCGGAAGGTCGGACGCCTTTCACACAGGCAAGTGCGCTGCTTGCACATCTAAGCAGAAATGCGGGTGAAACACCCCGGGTGATAAGCGTGGATGCGATGGCAATCGAATATTCAAGAGTACAGTGGGTCAACGGAGTTCCAGGATGTGGAAAGACAACGTGGGTGATTAGACACTGCGACGTGGACAGAGACGCTATCATCACCACAACAACTGAGGCAGCAAAAGATCTAAGGGAGAAGCTATCGCACCGTATCGGAAACCTGGTCAAAACCAGGGTGCGAACTATGGCTTCTGCTCTGGTAAATGGTTTCGGAAAAGATAAATTCAGCCGCCTCCTGGTGGATGAGGCTCTCATGAACCATTTCGGGGCCATTGTGATGGTCTCACGGCTGTCTGGTGTTGGCGAAATTGTCCTCATCGGAGACGTCAATCAGTTGCCTTATATCGATAGGGAAAATCTCTTCGAAATGAGGTATCACCGCCCGAACCTGGTAGCAAAGATCAGCCAGGAGTTGCTCTGCACACATCGCAACCCGATGGATGTTGCATATGCGCTGAGGGAAATATACTCAGGTATGTACTCCTCAGTACCCCGTATAAAGCCCCTAGAGCAGAAAAGGTATAAAGGAGCGCAAATACCCGGCACCCAACCCGACACCCTCTTTTTAGTGCATACTCAAGAGGAAAAGGAGACTCTGACAAACCAGGGTTACGGGTCAGACACCGGGTCACGCATCCTTACCATTCATGAAGCGCAGGGATTGACATACGAGTCGGTAATCGTAATTAAAACAAAGGCAAACATGAAGCTGCACGAGAGCGTGTCCCATGCGGTTGTAGCAATCTCACGGCACACGGGGACCTTCACATACTACGCTGACGACACCGACGACGCCATCGGTCGGTTCGTGCGGCGAGCGTTGGCTGCATCACCAAAGACCATTCAAGATTTCAACCTACAGATGGCCATTAGAGACAGAAATGCGGCCGTAGTGGAGGCTCTGGGCCAGGAGGAGGCGGCTTAGGCAAAAGACGATGTCGAGTCGATTACTATCGGAATCCCAACCGGTAGTGATCGGCTCAACAGACGAAATCGGACTGACTAGGACTAGAATTACGTTTAAAATGTTCACCACCCCCCTACTCCCCCCCTCTTATTTTCCTCTTCTTCTCCTAATCCAAGAATTGTGTAAATAAAAAAAAGGTTATAGTAATGACAAAAGTCACGGACCCCGGAGTCTGTGGAGTGTTTAAATTAAATAAAAAAATAAAATAAAAAAAAGCCTACTCTAATTAAAGTAATAATAAAAAATGAAACGGACGAAACGACGAATCGAAGTGGAACCGGAGTAGGAAAGTCGCGAGTTGATACTACGTTATTCGTATAAAGAGAGTAGACGTCCTGCCTCTGACATGTTCTTTACATTTTTATAAAAAGTTTTGTCGGAACTTTACTAAAACTGTATACTCATAATAAAACTTGATATTGTTTTCCAGGGAGTGCCAAGTACAGCAGTGGCCTAAGCACAAAGACCTCTGCGACCAATTTGCAAATATCTGCATTTAGAAATAATATTAGTGTCACTTATTGGCATATTTTTATGTTAGCACAGAAATGATATTTTTATTTATGGTGTGCGCAGCCACATACAATAATTACGTTTTAAGACAAGAGAAACCTTGTTTCTTTGGTATTAAACTATTGGAATTACATAAGACTAGTCTCGGCAGACTATTTAGGTAAAAGTACTGAAATATGTCTTAATCATCAGTTTAGAATCTCTTTGAAATTGCTTATCGAAGCTGCTATAGTGGCCGGCAATCGGCAATCAAGTTTACCCAAAATTGACGTGGAAGGTTCGAAGAAAGTTCGCGCATGTAAACACATATATATATTATAGGTACACTTCCACCAAAGAGAGCTTAAAAGCCATGCGCAGTTAACTTCATTGGGTCAACTTGTTTGCCGGCACCCATTCACTTCCAGTTAAATAGTTTAATGATTAATGCATAGTTGTTTAGTTGATATCTAACTTATTTCTGAAATAAAACGAGCTGAACAATTTTTTTGGATTTTTTATTTATTCGTAACTTATTTATTTATTTTATTACGCCGGCGTCTCCTCACCGAAGTCCTGCAAAATAATAATGGGATTAATTACATTTCTGTGTAAAGTTTCATTTGGGATAGAGTAGAGAATCATTAACATTGGTCAGTTTGTATAGAAGCTACAATATCTCAGACCGGCACATCACCCTTGAAACCGTGAGCAGACCTTCGTTAATATTTTATAAAAGCTGAAAACTCGTCAGCGCTTACTCTTAACACAGGTAAGAACGATGGACCATTATGAAGTTTGGGTCATCCTGACTTTGGCAGATAAACAGTCCTAAATGTTATCACCTGTATTTGTTTGTAGTATATTTCACTATAGTATTATGTTTAATACTGGGATTTGAGTCTAAATATGTATCATATAAAAGAACAAGTATTTGATTATTTAAAGAAATGGGTGTGACTGATAAAATTTAGTGTAGATGGCGCCGGTGCAATACCATTCACTTCTACCCGCCATCTCAAAAAGCGTTTTAGAGAGGCTGGCGCTATAAGTAGACGGAGCTAAGCCGTTGAAGGGCATTCCTTTTTGAAATTTTATATGAGAAAGATCTAACAGTTGTCGATATAAACTCTTACATATATTTAATTGATTTACTTTTACTCAATTGATAATATCAGAAGTGCTATGAACACCATGCCTGGAAATCACAACGGTGATGAGAAATAATCGAAAAAGCAAGCGTCACCCGCAGTTAGTTAAAAATGTTATTCTTGGATCAGTAGTTTCAGTAGTGCGTAATGTACACGTAAGTAAGCAACAGTTTAATATTACGATTTACTTTGAAGAAACGATGTATAAAATTGTTTTAACCTTGTTATCTAACATTGCATTTCAAATGAAACTTTTGCGAATCACCGACAAGTTAAATCTATTAATTATTATCTCGTAAAGGGGTACTGTAAAATAATCTTCAATTCCGGGAACTGCAATCAGAACATTTCGTAGAATGAAACATCTTCGTTTTTTTTTTAAGTTTGTGGATACTGTTTTACAAAACTTTATGAGAGGGTAGCTTATGTTGTGGACGAGTTGTTGCGAGGCACAGCAACCATAGATAAAAAGTGTAAATCAGTTGGATATTGGTTTAAATATCTTTCAGGGAAACTGTTTGAAAAAGGTCATGCATTTTAAAACATAACACAGTAATAGAAAGTGTTACATCTTTGATTTGAATTTGGTTACCGTAGTTGGGTTACAAAGTGGTTATATTCAGTGCAGTTATAAGATACCCTTATGGTTGAAATTAGAAAGATTTTAGTCAGATGATGCCGAGCTATGTACGTTACCAATGAATTGTTTTGGTATTGTTTCAAAAAATGAGACCCTTTAATTCACTTGGGAGCGTTTATAAAAACTACATAGAAGGCCATATGTGAGAAAAATATGAAACCTTTGAATAGGTACGATTAGAAGACTTGGAGATATATGTAATTGAAAGTCAAACCCAATCGAGCAGTGCAATGGCTCTAGGATGTTGTCAGGTATTATGATTGATTGCTGATGAGTTAACGTTTGAATAACGTAGTGAAGTGCAATGGCTTCGATCCATTGACAAAGTAAGTGAGTGAAACCGTAATTTCTTGGACATAAACTGACGTACCTTGTGTCGGCCTAAGAGTGTAACTGCTAGAGAAAGCATTAAGAGTGAAAATAATGAACTTTGACTTTGACTGTGACTTTGACTTTGACTTTAATGCCGCGTATCTAGAGTTACCAGGCGGCAGCTAGGGAAAGGTGTATGTTTGAGATTTATGGAGAATGTGGGTAATGTAGTGACGTACCTCGAGTTGCGACAATGAGACAGCGCAACTGCTTGGGAAAGCTATTCATTACTCATCTTAAGTGGATTTATGGAGAATGTGGTAATGTAATGACGTACCTTGAGTTGCGACAATGTGACAGCGCAACTGCTTGGGAAAGTAACTCGTCTTAAGTGGATAATACTGGAAGAGTAAAATTAACTTTGATAAAATGAATATATTGTGCATTTTGTTCGCAGCAACTACACCAGACTGTGACACTGCCAAGGTTGGCAGCGTGCGCAGGAGGGCCGTGTTATCACCTGTATTTGTTTGTAGTATATTTCACTATAGTATTATGTTTAATACTGGGATTTGAGTCTAAATATGTGTCATATAAAAGAACAAGTATTTGATTATTTAAAGAAATGGGTGTGACTGATAAAATTTAGTGTAGATGGCGCCGGTGCAATACCATTCACTTCTACCCGCCATCTCAAAAAGCGTTTTAGAGAGGCTGGCGCTATAAGTAGACGGAGCTAAGCCGTTGAAGGGCATTCCTTTTTGAAATTTTATATGAGAAAGATCTAACAGTTGTCGATATAAACTCTTACATATATTTAATTGGTTTACTTTTACTCAATTGATAATATAAAGGTGTACCCCTATGAAAAACCGATCTAAATTTGTCAAATATAAAGTCTGATATTTTGGTAGGCTCGGTTCACGCTGAGACCGCGTATCTTTATTACAAGTGGGTAGTTGGGAATTTTTTTCCCAACGAGTCACACTAGCGTAACAGTGTGACTCGATGGGAATATATACCAGTAAAGAAAGTTGCAACGAGTCACAGTGTGACTGGTTGGGAAAAATGTCCCATCGAGTCACAGTGTGACTGGTTGGGACTTTATCATGCGGGAGAAGTGATCATATTGAAATTGGCGCGCCACAGACAGATTTTACCTGGGCTGTGAATTGAATTCTAGCGTCACGCTCGGGAATGATAAGAAATCTTCTGGTAAACTCGGGACCATGGCCATCTAGAAATGCGTCAGCATTTTCCAGTGACAATGCTGACGCATTTCTAGATGGCCATGGTCATGGCCACACCCTCCGGTTTCACCCGCGTAGTTTCTAAAGTAAGCTATTAAATTCTGAGTTTTAAGTTTTCACTTCTATCGGCAGTGCCTAAGACTGATGACTGCCAATTTTTTTATACTATCTTATCCTGGCGGTCAAAATGTTAACAGCTTAGAGAAAAAATAACTAAAGTACTTACATATACTCTAAGGTTAACAGGTATAAATATGTATGTTGGGGTGATAGGAAAGTGTTTGCGCACGTAGAGCGCTACACCATAGGGCACCCTGCCTGTTCTAGCGCTGTTTGTGCACTGACATTCCATTGCGGTATGAAAGTGTTCGTGTCGCGCAACTATAGGAATACAAGCAGCTACATTCATTATGACAAAGTAAATTAGGGGAAGAAAAATATGCGATTTAAACGGCACCTTAAAAAAATTAGAACAAATAAAAAAATGCCTAAAAACTATTATGCGTCTCATCAATAGTCGAATTAAATGTAAAATGTACCTAGTACAATGGATTGTTATGCTTAAAACACATAACGCCAAAAAACGATTATGCGAAAGTTGCATTATGACACTATACATTATGCTACATTCATTATGACAAAGTAAATTAGGACGAAATTTTTTTTAAACGTCCTTGTGTACGACAGAACAAATATTAGTCCTGTACCGCAAATAATCATAAGACTATAGTCCGTTCGCGTTAAGAAAATAGTGAGTCATCTGTGTCATGTCATAGCCAGTCATGAACTCGACTTTTTAATTTCTAGCATTCTAATTGGCTGGGGGGCGGATGACTCACTATTTTCTTAACGCGAACGGACTATAGTGCAAATGTAAGTTTTACCCTCGGTAAACTAGGTAATACTCAAATAACTGGCCTCGTGGTTTAGTTGGTAGTAAGTCTGCCTGCGAAAGCGAGGGTCTAGGGCTCGATTCCCACCCAGTGTAAATATATGTGTGATAATAGTACATTATGATATAAGTGCGGTAAGTTGATAATTACAGCCGAGGCTTTATTGCTAGCTCGAGCCGAAGGCGAGAGCTATAATTAGCAGAGGCTGTAATTATCAAAGCGCACGTATGTCATACGACGTTTTATAACATATTTGCGAGGAAATAAACAAAACTCTGACGACATTTTCAAACAAAAACAATACAGCGAAAAAAAACGCGCGGAATAATATTTACTTGATCACAGATCACAGCACAGACCACAGATTAAGTAATCACTATGGATCACAGATTAGCAATGCGCGCGCATCGGTGTCTTTTTTTTTTTTAACCAACGGCACAGAACCAGCCGGTATGCCATTAATAATAAAGTAAATTAATATTTTTGTGTTTTGTTACAGAAAAATTAAAGTAATTTATGGTCTAAATGAATTAAATTAACGAATTTAATAATTCTTTATTATATTTATTATACTATAATAATTCTTTATTATTTTTATTATACTACCTCAAGGTAGTATCTTAGGCTGTATACTGTTCCTGATATACATCAACGATCTGCCTAAAATGTGTAACAACACTCTTTGTGTTCTATTTGCAGATGACATTTCATTGCTTTTTAGTAGCTCCAGTGGCAACTCTGATTTAAGCTCTATCATCATTGAAACCTATAACAGATTAAGACTTTTTCTCCTCAAAATCAACCTGGAAATAAATAGTAAAAAAACTAAAATCATACAGTTTAAAACTTACCATAAACCAAACTTAAAACTCGATGGAATATCAAATACACTAAAAATAAAAGAAATAGAAGATTGTAGTTTATTAGGCGTAACTTTAGACACACACCTCAATTGGAAAAAACATATCGAACACATTCACCTAAAAATGTCGCAATTTATTTACGGACTTAGTATACTAAAAACAAACACCAAAAAAGAATGCGCTCTATCTGCATACTACGGTTACGCTTACGCATGGCTACGGTATGGGATTGTGATGTGGGGCCACAGCACCGATGCCAACGCTTTATTTTTAGCCCAAAAGAAATGCCTTAGAATAATAGCGAATATTAAACAAAGAAATAGCTGTAGACCTCATTTTATCAGAGAAAAGGTTTTGACTGTACCCTCCCTCTATATACTTGAAGTTATAATGTTTGTTAGAAAAAATATACAGCTTTTCAATTTCGATAAAAACAAACGACGCCAAACGAAGCTAGCACTACCTGTTCCCAACCTAGAATTATTCAAATCCAGTCCTGACTACCGTTGCGTCAGAATTTACAATAAATTACCTGAAAATGTGAAGAATATTAAAAAAAATCAGTGTATTTAAAAATAAAATTAAGAGCATACTTGTAGAAAAGGCTTACTACAATATACAAGAATTTATGGAAGATAGTTGGTAACATGTATAGAGACAGATAAATATTATATAATTAGCAACTACTGATTTTTTTTCAACATTTGGTTCTCCAATATGTAATCTGTATCTGTAACATTTAGTAGATATTAACGTACTCTTTAAAAATGTATCCTCATCTGAATAGAATTTTATATTATTATAACATTATTATTATAAAATTGTACCTACTAGCAGGATGCAACTGTGTTGTTTCCTATTTTGCGACACCCTATCAGGGTCTTTGTACATAGTTTAAGATTTTAGTCATAAGGTCTATATGTACACTGTGCAAATAATAAATAAATAAATAAATATTTTACCTCTCAAAGTTAATTTTATTCATAAAATGTTGACCACACTTTTCTGACATAAAAACTCTTTACTAAGATTTAAAAAGGTACCGTTCGTTTTAGACGGAGCATATCTCTCTACCTAGTCTGTGGACGGAGCATTTTGAAACCGTGCGTTTTACATTACACATTACAGCACTAGTGCGTAATAAGATACATTACGATACAGAAATTGGTCCAATAAGAGACCCTTTACGAGCAAATATGTTATAAATATATTTTTACAGAAGTGGTTTCATATTTTTAAAACAACATTTTAACAAATCACACCAGTTTCTATTATAAAACTATAAATTTTACACAAATCACAGTAATTACTAAAATAATAAATCTGTATATTAAGCACGTCTACCCCTGACAAAAACAAAAGAAGATCAAGGTTCTAGGTTCCAACCTTCCAAGGAGGCGGCAGCTATCCTCATAAAACCTCTTTAGTTGCGTCACATCATGTTTGGTTCCGCCCTCTGCCTATAGTCCGTTCGCGTTAAGAAAATAGTGAGTCATCCGCCCCCCAGCCAATTAGAATGCTAGAAATTAAAAAGTCGAGTTCATGACTGGCTATGACATGACATGACACAGATGACTCACTATTTTCTTAACGCGAACGGACTATAGGTGATGTTTCTAATAATATATATACCTATAGGTATATACTCCAAATGTAGACTTAGCTTCGACTGAATTTCCCCAAAAAATAACTCCATAACATAAAATAGGATAAACATAACCATAATATGCATTTACTTATTACTATTTTCTTCGATGACACATTTGCTAAAATGTATATACTGTATTAATGTATAGTATATATATATTTGACCAATAAATTATTTATTATATATCTGTTTATTTTGTTGTTCGTTTTAGTAATGTGCGCTTTCCAATTTAATTTTGTATTTTTGTAGGACGTTAACGTTTATTAACGTTTGTTAGGACAGTATTATGGTACACAACAGCACTGGTTTTCACACTTTTATCGCAGAAAAACACTTCAGTAAGGCCTGAATATGAGACCCCAAGCCAAACCATGGATGATGGATGATGCCCTCGCTGGACCCTCGGGATACGCGTGCTCGCTTCTTCACTGCTGTGGGCATACACCTTATCACTTTGTCTGATATAACTTTCTTCGATATTAAAAAAAAATTCTGTCAGAGAGGTCCGAAAACAAAATTTCGCGGTGTTTTTTTCCCGCGTAGGTACTGCCGCAACAAGGCTCGGGATCTTTCCCGCCTAACTCTTTTTAAACGCTCGTTCAAAAGATGTCCTCTTTTTGTTTTAGACATTTTCTTATAGATGTCGTTCTGCTTATCATCTGGAGAGCTAAGATTTTTTGCTTACGCACAGGATTTCGCGCCTTAACTGCTTGGATGACCGCTGGTGTCCTAACCGTGCGAGGTCGGCCGCTCCTTTTACGATCGTCGTAGCTTGAATCATCAGTGTACCGTTTGATGGTGCGATAAACAAATCGTAACGTTATTTGCAATTTTTGCAGTATGTCAAAAATTTCTGTTGGCACGTAACCACAGCGGTGCAACGCGACAACCGCGACTCTCTTTTCTTTTAGCGTCCATTCCATTTTGACAAATGAACGTAAATGAATTATTTTTGAAGTGATAACTTCTTTAGGCGCGCCTAGACAGATTTTTCATGGGCTGTGAATTGAATTCATTCGTCACGCTCGGGTATGATAAGAAAGCTTCAGGTAAACTCGGGACCATGGCTATTGGCCATCTAGAAATACGTCAGCCAATGGGAAATGCTGAAAGGGCGTGGAGAGGCTATCATGGCATGGCCATCTAGAAACGCATCAGCCAATGGGAAATGCTGACGAATTTCTAAATGGCCATGCCATGATGCCAAGGTGGCGAGGCCACGTCAGGGCCGCTGTAACGCAGCGTGCAAGGCGTGCACCGCACGCGGGCGGCAAATCGAGCGACTAATCACGTAATTCAAAATTAAAGTTATCAAAAACTATTTAACACCTATTTATCCTGTAAAAGCTTATAGCAAAAGTAGGACATAAAAGCATTTCGATGGGAGTCCACGCAGGAAAAACGAACACAGTTTTTTTTTTTTTTTTTTATAAAATATATTTATATTTTTAATTATTTTTTGTAGCCCTACCTAACCTAACTCAAATAACAAAAAATCCAACAGAGCCAAATTTCTGTTCTACACCAAAACAGCCCTACAATTAACAGCCTAGCCCGTGTACTAACAATCCTGTTGAACCAGTGACCAGGCCAGTTTTAACACTATCAGCGCCCTAGGCGAGATTTCCAACGGCGCCCTTTTCCTTATGAACGCGTGGGAGGAAAGGGTGCTACGCCGCAAGCGTTGGCGCCCCTTTGTATCCTGCGCTCTGGGCGGTCGTCCTACCGCTCCCTACCCTAACGCCGTTATTGATATTTGACATGTAATTACTTTCCTAGCCTGTTCATTTAATTTAGTTCCACTGTCTACCACCTGGTGCCGAAACTCCCTTAGGTATCTGTCAAAATGGCGACGGCAAATAACAAATTTGATGTTTCTTTTTTCAATATTATCCTTTTTTGTACGTGGAGGAAATGCATTTACGTTTAATGCGTTCGGTCGGTTACGTCGGAATCCACAATATGGGTGGACATGGTCTCTACCGACTATAACCTCCACAGGGTTCCGTTTGTCGCTGACGGCGGGAAAACGAGACTATTGTCGCATTCTTCCGCGAAATTGCGGCTTGCCCGTCTCCGGGCGCTCCTATGGAGCACAGCTCTATCACTGACGCACATGAACCCAGGATACGCCGTGACCACCTCCGGGACCATCCAGTAAGTGGGTGCCAGACGACTCCGCGTCTGGACACCTTAGGTCCCCTGCAGCTCCACCGTGTTTGCCATGTAACGCTGTCGCCCGCGTCAAGGCCGCGGTGGCCAGCGAGATCGGCTCACCGTAAATCGTAATACCAACGGCGCTCTCCTGCTGCAGCATCCACCGTAGAGCTGCGATATTTGAACATCCCCAACGAAGCCCCGGCACGGCACATCCACACCTCTAAATCCGGCCATGTAAAGTTTTACGGTGTACGTATGATACACCGTACAACTTTACATGGCCGCGAGCGGTGCCACCTCGAGATTTATTTTAGCTTCACTGTGGATGAACAAGCCACGGCTACTGAGCCCCCCACCTCGGGATATTATAATGCGGGAAAACACTTCGGGAGGGTTTCATGGCCTACCACCGGTGACCTTGCGGGCCTGTTTTGCTGGACGCACATCACCGCAGTTAGCTCTAGTGATACGCCGAAAACCAGCGGCACGTCACTGGTCCATCAGCGACATACTTGAACCCAGAATACGCCATGACCACCTCGGGGACCTACCAATAAATTAGTGCCAGACCCCCCACGTCTGGACACCCCTGGCCCCCGCGCTGGTTCAGGTCTGTGGCCGGTTACCAGTTTTCAGTTACATCGGAGGACAGGAACACCGGTGCACCGCAATACTGACACTCCTCTTCCTCTTGTGAGAGCGGAGCATTGTAATACTTACTATCCTCTCCCGCTGCGGCCTCCAACCCCACAGCCGCGATGCCCACTTGCCCACCCCTCAAAATTATGGCCTACCTCAGTTGCACCGATGCCCATACACCATGCAACATATGGCCGCATCATATCTCTCAAAGGGTCGTACCGATTTTGGGCGCTTTTTTTTGGTCAGAATGCCACTTTACTGGGTTCACTAATGTTTCACAAAATTTTTTTGACAAAACATCACTTTAAAACCAACTAATCGTAGGTATAATATTCATTGCAAAAACTTTACAATATACCTACAAATGTTTCATTTTAAAAACAACGTTTTGTATAATATTTATTTCAAAAATGTCTTACATTAACAAATGTTTTATTTTACAAACCATCATTTTATAACTATTTATACGGCAAATGTTACATTTAGACAATGCATCGAATGATATTTTGTTATTTGTACACTTTTTGTTTCATATACCATTCATTTTACAAAGGGGTTTGGGTAAAGTTGGCGTCGTTTTTTTTTTAGCGGCCAGAGATCTGTTATCACTTTCTTGTTACAATAAAATACCCTGATGCTATCTGTGCAATCGGATTTGCTCTAAGTCATATCGGAGCTGAGTTATAGCCTGTCAAAGTTATTTATTTTTTGGATTTTTTGTATGGGCAAGTGGCGTCGTTTTTTCATTTTAGCGGCCATCGATCTGTTATAACTTTCTTGTAACAATAAAATACCCTGATGCTATATGTGCAATCAGATTTGCTGTAAGTAATATCGGAGTTGAGTTATGGCCCCTCAAAATTTATTTTTTTTGTTTTCTTTGTACGTACTAGTGGCGCCATTCCCTATAGCGGCCAAACATCCGTTAGCACTTTTGTGAAACATTATTTTTACCTTAAGGTACCTGTGTAATCAGATTTGTTGCGAACTATATTGGAGCTGAGTTATGGCCACTTAAAGTTTTTTTTTGGTTTTCTTTGTATGACTAGTGGCGCCATTTCCTACAGCGGCCAAACATCCATTAGCACTTTTATGAAACATTATTTTTACCTTAAGGTACCTGTGTAATCAGATTTGTTGCAAACTATATCGGAGCTGAGTTATGGCCACTCAAAGTTTTTTTTTTGGTTTTCTTTGTATGTACTAGTGGCGCCATTTCCTACAGCGGCCAAACATCCGTTAGCACTTTTATGAAACATTATTTTTACCTTAAGGTACCTGTGTAACCAGATTTGTTGCAAACTATATCGGAGCTGAGTTATGGCCACTCAAAGTTTTTTTTTTTGTTTTCTTTGTATGTACTAGTGGCGCCATTTCCTACAGCGGCCAAACATTCGTTAGCACTTTTATGAAACATTATTTTTACCTTAAGGTACCTGTGTAATCAGATTTGCTCCAAACTTATATCGGAGCTGAGTTATGGCCCCTCAAAGTTTTTTTTGTTTTTTTTTTATGTGCTAGTGGCGCCATTTCCTATAGCGGCCAAACATCCGCGAGCACTTTAATGAAACATTATTTTTACTTTAGGGTACCTGTATAATCAGATTTGCTGCAGACTATATCGGAGCTGAGTTATGGCCCCTCAAAGTTTTTTTTTTGGTTTTCTTTTAGGGCCCATAACTCAGCTCCGATATAGTTTGCAGCAAATCTGATTACACAGGTGTACCTAAAGGTAAACATAATGTTTCATAAAAGTGCTAATGGATGTTTGGCCGCTGTAGGAAATGGCGCCACTAGTACATACAAAGAAAACAAAAAAAAAAACTTTAAGTGGCCATAACTCAGCTCCGATATAGTTTGGAGCAAATCTGATTACACAGGTACCTTTAAGTAAAAATAATGTTTCATAAAAGTGCTAACGGATGTTTGGCCGCTATAGGAAATGGCGCCACTAGTACATACAAAGAAAACTAAAAAAAAAACTTTGAGGGGCCATAACTCAGCTCCAATATAGTTTGCAGCAAATCTGATTACACAGGTACCTTAAGGTAAAAATAATGTTTCATAAAAGTGCTAATGGATGTTTGGCCGCTGTAGGAAATGGCGCCACTAGTACATACAAAGAAAACAAAAAAAAAAAACTTTAAGTGGCCATAACTCAGCTCCAATATAGTTCGCAACAAATCTGATTACACAGGTACCTTAGGGTAAAAATAATGTTTCACAAAAGTGCTAACGGATGTTTGGCCGCTGTAGGAAATGGCGCCACTAGTACATACAAAGAAAACCAAAAAAAAAACTTTGAGTGGCCATAACTCAGCTCCGATATAGTTTGCAACAAATCTGATTACACAGGTACCTTAAGGTAAAAATAATGTTTCATAAAAGTGCTAACGGATGTTTGGCCGCTATAGGAAATGGCGCCACTAGTACATACAAAGAAAACCAAAAAAAAACTTTGAGGGGCCATAACTCAGCTCCGATATAGTTTGCAGCAAATCTGATTACACAGGTACCTTTAAGTAAAAATAATGTTTCATAAAAGTGCTAACGGATGTTTGGCCGCTGTAGGAAATGGCGCCACTAGTACATACAAAGAAAACCAAAAAAAAACTTTGAGGGGCCATAACTCAGCTCCGATATAGTTTGCAGCAAATCTGACTAAACAGGTACCTTTAAGTAAAAATAATGTTTCATAAAAGTGCTAACGGATGTTTGGCCGCTGTAGGAAATGGCGCCACTAGTACATACAAAGAAAACCAAAAAAAAAAACTTTAAGTGGCCATAACTCAGCTCCAATATAGTTCGCAACAAATCTGATTACACAGGTACCTTAGGGTAAAAATAATGTTTCACAAAAGTGCTAACGGATGTTTGGCCGCTGTAGGAAATGGCGCCACTAGTACATACAAAGAAAACCAAAAAAAAAACTTTGAGTGGCCATAACTCAGCTCCGATATAGTTTGCAACAAATCTGATTACACAGGTACCTTAAGGTAAAAATAATGTTTCATAAAAGTGCTAATGGATGTTTGGCCGCTGTAGGAAATAGCGCCACTAGTACATACAAAGAAAACCAAAAAAAAAACTTTAAGTGGCCATAACTCAGCTCCGATATAGTTTGCAACAAATCTGATTACACAAGTACCTTAGGGTAAAAATAATGTTTCACAAAAGTGCTAACGGATGTTTGGCCGCTATAGGAAATGGCGCCACTAGTACATACAAAGAAAACCAAAAAAACAACTTTGAGGGGCCATAACTCAGCTCCGATATAGTTTGCAGCAAATCTGATTACACAGGTATTTTTAAGTAAAAATAATGTTTCATAAAAGTGCTAACGGATGTTTGGCCGCTGTAGGAAATGGCGCCACTAGTACATACAAAGAAAACCAAAAAAAAAAACTTTGAGTGGCCATAACTCAGCTCCGATATAGTTTGCAACAAATCTGATTACACAGGTACCTTAAGGTAAAAATAATGTTTCATAAAAGTGCTAACGGATGTTTGGCCGCTATAGGAAATGGCGCCACTAGTACATACAAAGAAAACCAAAAAAAAAACTTTGAGGGGCCATAACTCAGCTCCGATATAGTTTGCAGCAAATCTGATTACACAGGTACCTTTAAGTAAAAATAATGTTTCATAAAAGTGCTAACGGATGTTTGGCCGCTGTAGGAAATGGCGCCACTAGTACATACAAAGAAAACCAAAAAAAAAACTTTAAGTGGCCATAACTCAGCTCCCATATAGTTTGGAGCAAATCTGATTACACAGGTACCTTAAGGTAAAAATAATGTTTCATAAAAGTGCTAACGGATGTTTGGCCGCTGTAGGAAATGGCGCCACTAGTACATACAAAGAAAACCAAAAAAAAACTTTGAGGGGCCATAACTCAGCTCCGATATAGTTTGCAGCAAATCTGACTAAACAGGTACCTTCAAGTAAAAATAATGTTTCATAAAAGTGCTAACGGATGTTTGGCCGCTGTAGGAAATGGCGCCACTAGTACATACAAAGAAAACCAAAAAAAAACTTTGAGTGGCCATAACTCAGCTCCGATATAGTTTGCAACAAATCTGATTACACAGGTACCTTAAGGTAAAAATAATGTTTTATAAAAGTGCTAACGGATGTTTGGCCGCTGTAGGAAATGGCGCCACTAGTACATACAAAGAAAACCAAAAAAAAAACTTTGAGTGGCCATAACTCAGCTCCGATATAGTTTGCAACAAATCTGATTACACAGATACCTTAAGGTAAAAATAATGTTTCATAAAAGTGCTAATGGATGTTTGGCCGCTGTAGGAAATGGCGCCACTAGTCCATTTAAGAAAAACCCAAAAAAAACTTTAAAAGGCCATAACTCAGCTCCAATATGACTTACAGCAATTCTGATTGAGCGAATACAATTGTCGTAAGCTAGTGTTTCAAAAAAGTGACAACAGATTTTTGGCCGCTAAGGAAATGGTGCCCATATATAAATAAAATATATTTTAAAATACCTAAATAAAAACTTTGAAAGGCCATAACTCACTAACTAACTCAGCTCCGATATTACTTACAGCAAATCTGATTGCATAGATAGCATCAGGGTATTTTATTGTTACAAGAAAGTTATAACGGATCGATGGCCGCTAAAATAAAAAAAACGACGCCACTTGCCCATACAAAAAATCCAAAAAATAAATAACTTTGACAGGCTATAACTCAGCTCCGATATTACTTACAGCAAATCTGATTGCACATATAGCATCAGGGTATTTTATTGTTACAAGATAGTTATAACTGATCGATGGCCGCTAAAATAAAAAAACGACGCCACTTGCTCATACAAAAAATCCAAAAAATAAATAACTTTGACAGGCTATAACTCAGCTCCGATATGACTTAGAGCAAATCCGATTGCACAGATAGCATCAGGGTATTTTATTGTTACAAGAAAGTGATAACAGATCTCTGGCCGCTAAAAAAAAAAACGACGCCACGGGCCCATACAAAAGTACCCAAACCCCTTTATCATTTACCAAAATCCAATTTTACAACGAATATTATGAATGTATAAGCCCCAATTTTAAGAGTAAATCAAGATGAGAATGTCCAATAATGCGGATATATATATATATATATTTACTTATATATAATATCGTTAAATTAATTTTATGTAACTGCCAACAAAAATATTTTATTGAACCATCATTGCACTGACAAGTTTTGTTCTGCCGTCATACGGAGAAAAGACGTATCTAACATTTTTGTCAAAATAGAGTTACATATGTATTCGGAATCAGCAAAAAAAGACGCATCGGCTAGTATTTCTTAAATAGCTTAAAAACCAATCAGAGCCTAGTTTTTCACAATTAAAAAAGACGCATTTGCGGTTTGGCTTGTATATTACTTAATAGAAAAGACACTTCTGATGTATACTAAGTAGAAAAAACACATCTGAGTAGAAGCGTCTCATTTATTTATAAAATATGTTTTTGGTCATAGATTGAAAAGGCGTTTTTGATTACTCATAAGAAGAAAAGACGGTTCTGCGTAGAAACGTCTTTTCATTGTCACAAGGAACTAAATTAGTGACACGCAAGTGGCAGTACCGTCTTTCCTACTTAGTATTGTTAGATGTGAGAGGTGAAGTAGGGTACAGGGTTGTGAGACTCCCAGTCAGTTGCGCCCAATCCTGCTGTTTCAATGGGTAAGCGTGGAACTAATTCTAATTTAAAGAAAAATGATGATATAAAATAATAAAACATATAAATTCATTCCGTCCTACTCACTATAGAAGAGAACACGCCCCAAATAGAAAATTTCTGCCATTGAACCTTACTGCAATGTATTAAGATTTTTGCCAGAAACAAAATATTAACAACCTTCTTGCTGATTTAAACACAATCTTTCAAGCCGAATGTGTTGGTATCACCAGGATGGCACAGGCAGTCGGAGCCAGATGTGTTGGGGACCTGAATATCAATATGATCTCCTACAGAACCTCAGTGCTTCAAGCCCCAAAAAATAAACACTTATAACCTCTGTCCTTATATTGCTTTAATGCACTCCAAAAAGTGACCCTCCCTTGAATTAAAAGATATACCGACCTCTCTAGATAACGACGCAGCAGATGAACTGGCCAAAAGAGGAGCGAAGACAGTAGCATATGGACCGGAACTTCTAATGTCCATACCTCAGGCCGAAATAAAAACATGGCTGCAGGAAAATACTGAGTAAAATCATTTAAAAGAATGGAGAAACATTAAAAGATGCAGGCAAACCAAAAATGCTGTTTCGGTAGCACCAAAAAAACTTAAGAAGAGACTATATTCATAAAGTTATAGGTACGTAACAGGCCACTGTCCTCTAAATGAGCACCTATTTACTATATGTGCGACAGATAGCCCTCTATGCAGGAGATGCATGGAGGAGAAAGAAACACTACAGCATGTGATTGTGGAATGCAGGAGCCCCGGAGGCCTTCAACAACCTGAATAGGCTGCTTGACTTTTGGGATAGCCTGGGATGGCTGGCGTAGAAGGGAAGTATGAGCCACGCACAATAGCCCAATTGAGAGGCTGAGTGCGGAAAAGGGCTCGTCCAACTAACTAATTAACCTTCCTGCTGGTGACCAGATTTCCTATGACCTCTACAGAAAAGTTTTATTTTGAAGAAATTAAACATAAGTTTTACAATAATACTCGGTCATGGGAAATCTGACATGTGCAAAACATTTTTCCACAATTTGCAGTACAAGGGGAAAAGACACAGAAACTGTCAAATAAGCCAAAATTACGAAACGTAATGTGATAAATAAGATACTTCAGCTAGGCTAGCATCTCAAAAAGATATTAATGAACAAAATAATGCGAACCACAATTCAGATACTAGATATTTTGCTGCTGTGACAAGAAATACAACACTAATTGTCAAATCTTTGCTGCAAAATGGCATGAAGCAATTTTTGGCCTCATTAAAAAAAGTACCGTTAAAGTAATGAACGTGGATGATTTTTGTCAGTTTGAGGACTGTTCTTCAACTTACAAACTGCAAAATTCTTCGCCTCTTGTATGTTTAAATAATATGTGTGAAGTCACCATCCTCAGAGGCAATTCGAGTACGAGAATTCCTTTTCTGACGGAAAATCACTATAAAATCCCAGAGGCTGTGGGTGTTTCGTCATCCAGACTGGACATTTTCCTTTTTTCTAGAGCTACGAAACGCATAGTCCTTGTAGAACTTACAATGCCGTGGGAAACTAATATACCTAAAGACCACGTGATGAAACAAAATAAGTATTACGACTTTCAAAACGAATTAACAAAAAATTGCTATGTAGTTAATTTATACGCTGTAGAAGTAGGAGCGAGAGGTATACCAGCAAAATCTCTCTATAACCTGCTGAAAGACCTTGGCTTGTCCAGAAGTGCAGTAAGTTCTATACTAGAACAAGTATCTAAAGCTGCACTAGTAGGATTTTATCGGATTTGGCTGGGTAGGGAGAGAAATACGAGTAGTGAAGATGAGTGTTGACGTACGTTAAAAAGGGGCCCCTTTTAAACCTACGCCCGAGTCACAAGTCTTGGGGTCTACTCGAGATTTCTCTCGCTGTCCCGGATGGACCCGGCACCCGCACTGTGAATCCATGGAATGCTAAAAAGTTCGTCTCGTCTCTCTTAGGTTCCAACTTTCTGCTATAAAGATATTAATAACTTACGGGCTTATCTGCGTGCTTTTTATAATTAGCAGGTTGTATACTAAGTAGAAAAGGCACTAATGGCTAGTTACGTCCAATTTTTTTTGTAAAAATGTACTTTTAATGGACTTTAAAAAATGATGTAACTAAGATGAAAAGACGTTTCTAAAAATACTAAGTTGAAAGGACGTATCTAGCCAGAAACGTCTTTTCATTGTACTATAAAGTATTTCTTTTGATTTTTTTTACTAAGAAGAAAAAGAAAAAGTTATTTAATTAGTAAACTAATTAATTAATATATTTTTTAAATATACATACTGATAGCTTAAACTCCAATGCACACAGTTGCATTTAAAATTAGTTGCTTATTTATTGTGTTTTGGACAGCAAACGATTAAATCAAAAATATACAAAATATTTTTTTTCTCCGTTTCGGTATTCATGTAGATACGTCTTTATACCGTATGACGGCAGAGTTCTGCCGTCATACGGAGAAAAGACGTATCTAACATTTTTGTCAAAATAGAGTTACATATATATTCGGAATCAGCAAAAAAAGACGCATCGGCTAGTATTTTTTAAATGACTTAAAAACCAATCAGAGCCTAGTTTTTCACAATTAAAAAAGACGCATTTGCGGTATGGTTTGTATATTACTTAATAGAAAAGACACTTCTGATGTATACTAAATAGAAAAAACACATCTGAGTAGAAGCGTCCTATTTATTTATAAAATATGTTTTTGGTCATAGAGTGAAAAGGCGTTTTTGATTACTTATAAGAAGAAAAGACGGTTCTGCGTAGAAACGACTTTTCATTGTCACAAGTAACTAAATTAGTGAGACGCAAGTGGCAGTACCGTCTTTCCTACTTAGTATCGTTAGATGTGAGAGGTGAAGTGGGGTACGCGGTTGTGAGACTCCCAGTCAGTTGCGCCCAATCCTGCTGTTTCAATGGATAAGCGTGGAACTAATTCTAATTTAAAGAAAATTGATGATATAAAATTATAAAACATATAAATTCGTTCCGTCCTTTGATATCTCACTACAGAAGAGAACACGCCCCAAATAGAAAATATCTGCCATTAAACCTTACTGCAATGTATGAAGATTTTTGCCAGAAACAAAATATTAACAACTTTCTTGCTGATTTAAACACAATCTTTCAAGCCGAATGTGTTGGTATCACCAGGGTGGCACAGGCAGTCGAAGCCAGATGTGTTGGGGACCTGAATATCAATATGATCTCCTACAGTACCTCTGTGCTTCAAGCCCCAAAAAATAAACACTTATAACCTCTGTCCTTATATTGCTATAATGCACTCCAAAAAGTGACCCTCCCTTGAATTAAAGGATATAACGACCTCTCTAGATAACGACGCAGCAGATGAACTGGCCAAAAGAGGAGCGAAGACAGTAGTATATGGACCGGAACTTCTAATGTCCATACCTCAGGCCGAAATAAAAAGCTGCAAAAGCTGCATGGCTGCAGGAAAATACTGAGAAAACTCATTTAAAGGAATGGAGATACATTAAAAGATGCAGAAAAACCAAAAATGCTGTTTCGGTAGCACCAAAAAACTTAAGAAGGGACTAAATTTATAAAGTTATAGGTACGTAACAGGCCACTGTCCTCTAAATGAGCACATATTTACTATAAGTGTGACAGATAGCCCTCTATGCAGGGGATGCATGGAGGAGAAAGAAACACTACAGCATGTGATTGTGGAATGCAGGAGCATGGCAGATCAACGGGTAGAATTCCTCCAACTTCCAGCAGTTGTCCCGGAGGCCTTCAACAACCTGAATAGGCTGCTTCCCTTCTAGGATAGCCTGGGATGGCTGGAGTAGAAGGGAAGTATGACACTCACAATAGCCCAATTGAGAGGCTGAGTGCGGAAAAGGCCCTGTTCAACTAACTAATTAACCTTCCTGCTGGTGATCAGATTTCCTATGACCTCTACAGAAAAGTTTTACTTTAAAGAAATTAAACATAAGTTTTACAATAATACTCGATCATGGGAAATGTGACATGTGCAAAACATATTTGCACAATTTGCAGTACAAGGAGAAAAGACACAGAAACTGTCAAATAAGCCAAAATTACGAAAACTACTGTGATAAATAAGATACTTCAGCTAGGCTAGCATCCGAAAAAGATATTAATGAACAAAATAATGCGAACCACAATTCAGATACTAGATATTTTGCTGCTGTGACAAGATATACAATACTAATTGTCATAGCTTTGCTGCAATATGGCATGAAGCTATTTTTGGCCTCATTAAAAAAAGTACCGTTAAAGTAATGAACGTAGATGATTTTTGTCAGTTTGAGGACTGTTCTTCAACTTACAAACTGCAAAATTCTTCGCTTCTTGTATGTTTAAATAATATGTGCGAAGTCACATTCCTCAGAGGCAATTCGAGTACGAGAATTCCTTTTCTGACGGAAAAGAATACGCACTTGATTTTCTGAGACTAGACCAAAACCTATGAATGGATGTAGAGCCATTACTCGCGAGCACAAATCAACGATTCTACAAAAATTTACACCGTTACCGCAAGATTTAAACAAACTCTACTTAAGTGTTGTATTCCTAAGAAAACATAAGTCTGTTTCTCATAATTTTCGTTTTAATTAAGAAAATATCTTCTAACTCCAAACTCCAAGAACAAGCCTTACTCAATCCTGGGTTCAGCACCTGATTGGACTATTTTAATGGAGACGTATGAATCCTTTTTTCTAGAGTTACGAAACTAATATACCTAATGACCACGCGATGAAACAAAATAAGTATTACGACCTTCAAAACGAATTAACAAAAAATGGCTATGTAGTTAATTTATACGCTGTAGAAGTAGGAGCGAGAGGTATACTCGCAAAATCTCTCTATAACCTGCTGAAAGACCTTGGCTTGTCCAGAAGTGCAGTAAATTCTATACTAGAACGAGTATCTAAAGCTGCACTAGTAGGATCTTATCGGATTTGGCTGGGTAGGGAGAGAAATACGAGTAGTGAAGATGAGTTTTGACGTACGTCAAAAAGGGGCCCCTTTTAAACCTACGCCCGAGTCACAAGTCTTGGGGTCTACTCGAGATTTCTCTCGCTGCCACACGATGGACCCGGCACCCGCACTGTGAATCCATGGAATGCTAAAAAGTTTGTCTCTTCTCTCTTAGGTTCCAACTTTCTGCTATAAAGATATTAATAACTTACGGGCTTATCTGCGTGCTTTTTATAATTAGCAGGTTGTATACTAAGTAGAAAAGGCACTAATGGCTAGTTACGTCCAATTTTTTTTGTAATCATGGGCTTTTAAAAATGATGTCACTAAGATGAAAAGACGTTTCTAAAAATACTAAATTGAAAGGAGGTATCTAGCCAGAAACGTCTTTTCATTGTACTATAAAGTATTTCTTTTGATATTTTTTACTAAGAAGAAAAAGAAAAAGTTATTTAATTAATAAACTAATGAATTAACATATTTTTTAAATAAACATACTGATAGCTCAAACTCCAATGCACATTGTTGCATTTAAAAATTAGTTGCTTATTTATTGTGTTTTGGACAGCAAACGATTAAATCATAAATATACTAAATATTTTTTTCTCCGTTTCGGTGTTCATGTAGATACGTCTTTATACAGTATGACGGCAGAGTTATCGTGAATCGTTCGTGTATTGCGTTCTTAGTTATCGGTTCTGTTGTATTCCAGGCATAATGTGAGCGACGACCTAATTTTTGCATTATTTAGGTTGATTACAGGTGGAACCAAAATCTATCTAGATGGGTATTCCTATAACAAAGTAACTTCATCATTCATTTCGTCATCGTCATTTTCAAGATTCGCTATTGTGGGTAATGCTCTAGTTCACTGCGGTACCGGGGGGAAGGGATGCAAAAAGATACCCCTAAAGAAAGAAGTAAGGAAACCCATAATTTTCGAGAAAATAAATATCTTCCGTTATGAAGTTAAATATATAATCTTAAAAGTACCCAATATATTGTCCATGTGAGTTAACCGTTCTGATTAGGTCCTGTCACATACTTTTGACCAAACCGGTTCGATTAGGATTTAACACTGAGATTTGACTCCGGGTGGGCTTCCGCCAGAAGCTCTGCGGTCAGCCCTGAGTGTCGCTTCTCCATACTCGGCCTGCGCTCCTGGCTCCCGCACTTTTTATATACACTCTAGGGGTAGTAGCGACAAGACTAGGTGGAGTCGGGGTGCTCTGAGTCGGATCTGGGTCCTAAGACACCTAATCAGTCCGATGAATTAAAAACAGATTTGTGTTAAATGAAGTGTTTTTATTTTTAA
>CAVNZS010000053.1:0-107500 GCA_963693475.1 Ectropis crepuscularia
AGAGGAGGTGCACGAGGAGTACGCGAGCAGAATAACCAAACGGGAGGAGAAGGCCTTCGCTAATACCAACCAGCGACATAGGCACGAGATTTGGGAACTCCGAAGGGAGGTCGACAAGCTCCGCAAGGAGCTTAAGGCGAAGCGCGCAGCGGCTCCCCCGCCGGCGTCTAAGAAGGACCCCGGCCCGTCAGCACAGTCCGCACCGGCTCTGGAAGAGCTGGAGCAGCGGATAGTGCGGCAGGTCGGGGAGATGGTGAATGCGAGGTTGGCGGCAATGGAGGAGCGCCTTCTTCCTGAGAAGCGCGCCAGACCTCCACTCTCCGCCGATCGTGGTCTGGAGGCGCAGGTACCGGTACCTGGGTGCTCGTCTGCACCCATGGACCAGGAGCCGACAGCCTCGACCGCGGTCTTGGAAGAGGCATGGCCGCCCCTTAAGTACCCCAAGGGCAAGGGCCCAGGCAAGGGAAAAGGGAAGGCGGCCAAAAACATGACAGTAAGCGGCAAGGTCGCTGACATCAGAGTGGACGAAGCCCCGCCACCTCATTCAGCTGCCAGCGGCTGGACAGAGGTGACCAAAAAGGGGCGAAACCGGAAGAGGAAGAAGAAGAAGGAGGCAACCGGGACCTCGGCACCTAAGGCGAAGAGGACGCCGAAGCCGAGGATCCGGGTCCCGCGCACCTCGGCTGTGGTCTTTACGATACAGCCGGGTGCAGCGGAGAGAGGCCTCACCTACAAGGCGGCCTTGGAGGCGGCCAAGGAGCGCATCGACCTGGAGGCGATGGGGATCGAGCCCCTTGGCTTCCGAACAGCCGCAACGGGTGGGAAAGTGATGGAGCTTGCGGGGGAGGACAACGCCGCGAAGGCGAACTCCCTCGCAATGAAGCTTAGAGAGGTGTTCCCAGTGGAGGACGTCCGAATCACCAGACCGGAGAAGTGCGCGGAGCTGCGTATCTCTGGTCTGGATGATTCGGTGACAAAGGAGGACGTGGCCTTGGCCATTTCAGCAGCGGCGGAGTGTCCCGATGACCTGGTGAAGGTCAGTGACATCCGCCGCAACGCAGCGGGCAACGGTACGGCGATGGTCCGTTGTCCCGCGATGGCGGCGAGGCGGGTCGCAAAGTGCGACCGCCTCAAGGTGGGGTGGAGCTCGGCGCGCATCTGCGTGCTGGATCCACGCCCACTGCGCTGCTTCCGGTGCCTGGTAGCAGGGCACGTCCGGGAGCAGTGCAAGTCCGAGGTCGACCGTAGCAGCACCTGCTACCGGTGCAGTCGACCCGGACACAACGCCGGCGTGTGCACGGCCGAGCCGCACTGCGCATTATGCGCAGCTGCAGGAAAGCCGGCCGAGCACCGCATCGGCGGCAAGGGCTGCCCCTTGCCTCCGAGGCGCAGGCCTGGTCTGCCGGAGGGGCAGAGGCCAGGAGACTCTGGGCGTCGGGTTCGGGGGAACCCGGCGTCCACCTAGGAGTCCGTGAGGGCGAGCGATGTGCCGGTGTCTCGCACATCGCCGCGGAGACGGAAGGAGCCAGGAGCTCCCCGAGAGGAGGCCCAGCGGCCGGCGCGAAGTGGCAGACGGGCGGAGAATGCGACCGTGAATCCCGCTCCCTGTCGCGAAGCGGTGAGAGGAGACACTCCAGTGGTTTTAGTGGGTAGGCCGTCGGTCGGGAGTGACGGAGAGTCCCACATAACCACCGGCTTCCCCCCGGGGGCCGGTGGTATGCGTAACGCATTTCCACTGGGAAACAAAAAAAAAAAAAAAGGTTAGGTAGGGGGGGTGGGGTGCGGTGATCGGAAACCTCCTCGTGGTGCATCCTGGGCAACGTCACTCGGTAACTTATCTCCGTATATCTTACCCAGTGGCGGCTAATTCCGGTCGGGGAAGGCCGAACTTCTGAACGTGCTCCTCACCCTTAGAGTTGCACGAGCAGAAGTTCGGTAGGGGGGGGACTGAAATGACTTGGAATGTTAGTGGGCTGATACGCTATCTGGCCTACTAACATCCAAGTCATTTCAGAACGTGGTGGCGTGTCTTCCGGTGGACTCTGATGGCAGAGTCCAGCGCGGAAAGACACGGGAGTTGGTCGGGAGTTTGCTTTGTGTTGCGACACTCAGCGATTTTCGTCGGGTGTCGCAACGCAAAGTGCCACATCTCAAGGTTCGGGGGTTGCCGAAGGGAGTGTCTGGCACGGGAGTCCGCAACTGCGCTGCTTACAGGGCGTAGTTTCGGGCTCACGATCCAGGCATGGTCGACGGGAGGTCGGCCGTTAGACCCCCACAAAGAGGCGCTTCACCTTTATGAAGCACAAAATGGTAATGGAGAACAACGGTTTTAAGAGATCTACCCAGGAGGGTCCCCGAAAGGGGGAATCCCTCCAGGCTCCGGCCTGCAGTCCCCGATCGTATTCTGGGGGGGACAAAAATCGTTTGGGATCAAAACACGACGACACTGGCACACGAATTATTGACACCGATCATGCAACTGGCAAGGTTACTGATGGTACGAGGAAGAAAGAGACTCGTGCTGCGCGCTCGAGTAGGAAGGAGTGTACACCCTTCATAAAACTTGAAGGGGACTCCACCTCCCAGAGGCGCAGCAGGCCTTCGGTCTCTTCAGAGAGGAAGCGGGCGCGCTCCGATGACCGGAGCAGCTGCGGAGGAGAGCCGTTGAGCACTGACCCTGAGTCGGATGCTCCGGCCGCAAAGGTGCAGAATACGCCGAGGCGTGGCAGAGGCCGACCGCCAACGACAGGCGCGGGCGTAGGCCGAGCTGCGGCCAAGGCGGCAGCGGTGGCTGCACAACAGGTGGAGATGGAGAAGAGGGCTGAGGAATTGGTGGCTCGCATGTCCACTCCTATTCGCTCGGCGGACGCCTCTTTGAGGCCGACGTCTGAATCGGAGACGGACTCAACATGGGGCCTGTCCTACACTGCAGAGGATAAGGAGTTGATTGTTGAGCACGAGAGGGAGCTGGAGAACAAGATGATGAACATCTGGGACACGGTACAGCATGTGGCGGAGCGATCTGCACACCTGTCGGGCCCCTTTAAGTATGCCCTGACTAGTGCGGTCGCCTCACTCAAGGAAGTGTACAGGGAGTACCAGTACAGGACGAGTGAAAGGGAGTCGGACGCGCTGGAGAACGCGAACACGCGCCAGCGAGCCGAAATAAGGGGGCTCCGCAAGGAGATTGAGGGACTCCGAAAGGAGTTGAAGGAGGTTCGGGCGGCGGCTTCGCCGCCGGCGCCTAAGAAGGACCCCGGCCGGTCAGCACGGTCCGCACCGGCTCTGGAAGAGCTGGAGCAGCGGATAGTGCGGCAGGTCGGGGATATGGTGAACGCCAGACTGGCGGCAATGGAGGAGCGCCTTCTCCCGGAGAAGCGCGCCAGACCTCCACTAGCCGCCGATCGCAGTCTGGAGGCGCAGGTACCGGTACCGGGGTGCTCGTCTGCACCCATGGACCAGGAGCCAACAGCCTCGACTGCGGTATTAGAAGAGGCATGGCCGCCCCTGAAGTACCCCAAGGGCAAGGGCCCAGGGAAGGGAAAAGGGAAGGCGGCCAAAAACCCGGACGTGACAGTAAGCGGCAAGGCCGCTGAAACCAGAGGGAACGAAGCCCCGCCACCTCATTCAGCTGCCAGCGGCTGGACAGAGGTGACCAAAAAGGGGCGAAACCGGAAGAGGAAGAAGAAGAAGGAGGCAACCGGGACCTCGGCACCTAAGGCGAAGAGGACGCCGAAGCCGAGGATCCGGGTCCCGCGAACCTCGGCTGTGGTCCTCACGATCCAGCCGGGCGCAGCGGAGAGAGGCCTCACGTACAAAGCGGCCTTGGAGGCAGCCAAGGAACGCATCGATCTGGATGCGATGGGGATCGAGCCCCTTGGCTTCCGAACGGCCGCAACGGGAGGTAAGGTGATGGAGCTGGCGGGGGAGGACAACGCCGCGAAGGCAAACTCCCTCGCGATTAAGCTCAGAGAGGTGTTTCCGGCGGAGGACGTCCGAATCACCAGACCGGAGAAATGCGCGGATCTGCGTATCTCTGGTCTGGATGATACGGTTACAAAGGTGGAGGTGGCCTTGGCCATATCAGTAGCGGCGGAGTGTCCCGATGACCTTGTCAAGGTCAGCGACATCCGCCGCAACGCAGCGGGCAACGGTACGGCGATGGTCCGTTGTCCCGCGATGGCGGCGAGGCGGGTCGCAAAGTGCGACCGCCTCAAGGTGGGGTGGAGCTCGGCGCGCATCTGCGTGCTGGATCCACGCCCACTGCGCTGCTTCCGGTGCCTGGTAGCAGGGCACGTCCGGGAGCAGTGCAAGTCCGAGGTCGACCGTAGCAGCACCTGCTACCGGTGCAGTCGACCCGGACACAACGCCGGCGCGTGCACGGCCGAGCCGCACTGCGCATTATGCGCAGCTGCAGGAAAGCCGGCCGAGCACCGCATCGGCGGCAAGGGCTGCCCCTTGCCTCCGAGGCGCAGGCCTGGTCTGCCGGAGGGGCAGAGGCCAGGTGACTCTGGGCGTCGGGTTCGGGGGAACCCGGCGTCCACCTAGGAGTCCGTGAGGGCGAGCGATGTGCTGGTGTCTCGCACATCGCCGCGGAGACGGAAGGAGCCAGGAGCTCCCCGAGAGGAGGCCCAGCGGCCGGCGCGAAGTGGCAGACGGGCGGAGAATGCGACCGTGAATCCCGCTCCCTGTCGCGAAGCGGTGAGAGGAGACACTCCAGTGGTTTTAGTGGGTAGGCCGTCGGTCGGGAGTGACGGAGAGTCCCACATAACCACCGGCTTCCCCCCGGGGGCCGGTGGTATGCGTAACGCATTTCCACTGGGTAACAAAAAAAAAAAAAAAAAAAAAAAAAGGTTAGGTAGGGGGGGTGGGGTGCGGTGATCGGAAACCTCCTCGTGGTGCATCCTGGGCAACGTCACTCGGTAACTTATCTCCGTATATCTTACCCAGTGGCGGCTAATTCCGGTCGGGGAAGGCCGAACTTCTGAACGTGCTCCTCACCCTTAGAGTTGCACGAGCAGAAGTTCGGTAGGGGGGGGACTGAAATGACTTGGAATGTTAGTGGGCTGATACGCTATCTGGCCTACTAACATCCAAGTCATTTCAGAACGTGGTGGCGTGTCTTCCGGTGGACTCTGATGGCAGAGTCCAGCGCGGAAAGACACGGGAGTTGGTCGGGAGTTTGCTTTGTGTTGCGACACTCAGCGATTTTCGTCGGGTGTCGCAACGCAAAGTGCCACATCTCAAGGTTCGGGGGTTGCCGAAGGGAGTGTCTGGCACGGGAGTCCGCAACTGCGCTGCTTACAGGGCGTAGTTTCGGGCTCACGATCCAGGCATGGTCGACGGGAGGTCGGCCGTTAGACCCCCACAAAGAGGCGCTTCACCTTTATGAAGCACAAAATGGTAATGGAGAACAACGGTTTTAAGAGATCTACCCAGGAGGGTCCCCGAAAGGGGGAATCCCTCCAGGCTCCGGCCTGCAGTCCCCGATCGTATTCTGGGGGGGACAAAAATCGTTTGGGATCAAAACACGACGACACTGGCACACGAATTATTGACACCGATCATGCAACTGGCAAGGTTACTGATGGTACGAGGAAGAAAGAGACTCGTGCTGCGCGCTCGAGTAGGAAGGAGTGTACACCCTTCATAAAACTTGAAGGGGACTCCACCTCCCAGAGGCGCAGCAGGCCTTCGGTCTCTTCAGAGAGGAAGCGGACGCGCTCCGATGACCGGAGCAGCTGCGGAGGAGAGCCGTTGAGCACCGACCCGGAGTCGGATGCTCCGGCCGCAAAGGTGCAGAATACGCCGAGGCGTGGCAGAGGCCGACCGCCAACGACAGGCGCGGGCGTAGGCCGAGCTGCGGCCAAGGCGGCAGCGGTGGCTGCACAACAGGTGGAGATGGAGAAGAGGGCTGAGGAATTGGTGGCCCGCATGTCCACTCCTATTCGCTCGGCGGACGCCTCTTTGAGGCCGACGTCTGAATCGGAGACGGACTCAACATGGGGCCTGTCCTACACTGCAGAGGATAAGGAGTTGATTGTTGAGCACGAGAGGGAGCTGGAGAACAAGATGATGAACATCTGGGACACGGTACAGCATGTGGCGGAGCGATCTGCACACCTGTCGGGCCCTTTTAAGTATGCCCTGACTAGCGCGGTCACCTCACTCAAGGAAGTGTACAGGGAGTACCAGTACAGGACGAGTGAAAGGGAGTCGGACGCGCTGGAGAACGCGAACACGCGCCAGCGAGCCGAAATAAGGGGGCTCCGCAAGGAGATTGAGGGACTCCGAAAGGAGTTGAAGGAGGTTCGGGCGGCGGCTTCGCCGCCGGCGCCTAAGAGGGACCCCGGCCCGTCAGCACGGTCCGCACTGGCTCTGGAAGAGCTAGAGCAGCGGATAGTGCGGCAGGTCGGGGATATGGTGAATGCCAGACTGGCGGCAATGGAGGAGCGCCTTCTCCCGGAGAAGCGCGCCAGACCTCCACTAGCCGCCGATCGCAGTCTGGAGGTGCAGGTACCGGTACCGGGGTGCTCGTCTGCACCCATGGACCAGGAGCCAACAGCCTCGACTGCGGTATTAGAAGAGGCATGGCCGCCCCTGAAGTACCCCAAGGGCAAGGGCCCAGGGAAGGGAAAAGGGAAGGCGGCCAAAAACCCGGACGTGACAGTAAGCGGCAAGGCCGCTGAAACCAGAGGGAACGAAGCCCCGCCACCTCATTCAGCTGCCAGCGGCTGGACAGAGGTGACCAAAAAGGGGCGAAACCGGAAGAGGAAGAAGAAGAAGGAGGCAACCGGGACCTCGGCACCTAAGGCGAAGAGGACGCCGAAGCCGAGGATCCGGGTCCCGCGCACCTCGGCTGTGGTCTTTACGATACAGCCGGGTGCAGCGGAGAGAGGCCTCACCTACAAGGCGGCCTTGGAGGCGGCCAAGGAGCGCATCGACCTGGAGGCGATGGGGATCGAGCCCCTTGGCTTCCGAACGGCCGCAACGGGTGGGAAAGTGATGGAGCTTGCGGGGGAGGACAACGCCGCGAAGGCGAACTCCCTCGCAATGAAGCTTAGAGAGGTGTTCCCAGTGGAGGACGTCCGAGTCACCAGACCGGAGAAATGCGCGGATCTGCGTATCTCTGGTCTGGATGATACGGTTACAAAGGTGGAGGTGGCCTTGGCCATATCAGTAGCGGCGGAGTGTCCCGATGACCTTGTCAAGGTCAGCGACATCCGCCGCAACGCAGCGGGCAACGGTACGGCGATGGTCCGTTGTCCCGCGATGGCGGCGAGGCGGGTCGCAAAGTGCGACCGCCTCAAGGTGGGGTGGAGCTCGGCGCGCATCTGCGTGCTGGATCCACGCCCACTGCGCTGCTTCCGGTGCCTGGTAGCAGGGCACGTCCGGGAGCAGTGCAAGTCCGAGGTCGACCGTAGCAGCGCCTGCTACCGGTGCAGTCGACCCGGACACAACGCCGGCGCGTGCACGGCCGAGCCGCACTGCGCATTATGCGCAGCTGCAGGAAAGCCGGCCGAGCACCGCATCGGCGGCAAGGGCTGCCCCTTGCCTCCGAGGCGCAGGCCTGGTCTGCCGGAGGGGCAGAGGCCAGGTGACTCTGGGCGTCGGGTTCGGGGGAACCCGGCGTCCACCTAGGAGTCCGTGAGGGCGAGCGATGTGCTGGTGTCTCGCACATCGCCGCGGAGACGGAAGGAGCCAGGAGCTCCCCGAGAGGAGGCCCAGCGGCCGGCGCGAAGTGGCAGACGGGCGGAGAATGCGACCGTGAATCCCGCTCCCTGTCGCGAAGCGGTGAGAGGAGACACTCCAGTGGTTTTAGTGGGTAGGCCGTCGGTCGGGCGTGACGGAGAGTCCCACATAACCACCGGCTTCCCCCCGGGAGTCGGTGGTATGCGTAACGCATTTCCACTGGGTAACAAAAAAAAAAAAAAAAAAAAGGTTAGGTAGGGGTGGGGTGCGGTGATCGGAAACCTCCTCGTGGTGCATCCTGGGCAACGTCACTCGGTAACTTATCTCCGTATATCTTACCCAGTGGCGGCTAATTCCGGTCGGGGAAGGCCGAACTTCTGAACGTGCTTCTCACCCTTAGAGTTGCACGAGCAGAAGTTCGGTAGGGGGGGACTGGAATGACTTGGAAGGTTAGTGGGCTGATACTCTATCTGGCCTACTAACATCCAAGTCATTTCAGAAAGTGGTGGCGTGTCTTCCGGTGGACTCTGATGGCAGAGTCCAGCGCGGAAAGACACGGGAGTTGGTCGGGAGTTTGCTTTGTGTTGCGACACTTAGCGATTTTCGTCAGGTGTCGCAACGCAAAGTGCCACATCTCAAGGTTCGGGGGTTGCCGAAGGGAGTGTCTGGCACGGGAGTCCGCAACTGCGCTGCTTACAGGGCGTAGTTTCGGGCTCACGATCCAGGCATGGTCGACGGGAAGTCGGCCGTTAGACCCCCACACAGGGGCGCTTCGCCCTATGAAGCAAAAGTAATGAAATATGGCAAGTGAATTTAAGAAGACTACCCAGGAGGGTCCCCGAAAGGGGGAATCCCTCCAGGCTCCGGCCTGCAGTCCCCGTTCGTCTTCTGGGGGGGACAAAATTCACGCTAAACCTACACACGACGACACAAGCACACGATTACCTGACACCGAGATTGCAAGCGATTTGGTTCCCAGCGGAACAACTGAGAGGAAGACCCGTGCTATGCGCGCGAGGAGACGGGAGAGCACACTCTTCGTGAGTCCTGAAGGCGATTCCGACTCCTCGGGTCGTGGCGCGATGTCTGTTTCTCCCGGAAGGGGGAGAAGCAGCGAAAGGAAGCGGACACGCTCCAGCGAGAGGACAAGCCACGAGGGCGAGCCGTTGACCACCGACCCTGAGTTCGATGCTCCGGCCCCCAAGGTTACGGCTGAGCGGAGGCGTGGCAGAGGCCGACCGCCGAAGACAGGCGCGGGCGTCGGCCGAGCCGCGGCCAAAAAGGCAGCGGTGGCTGCGTTACAGGCCGAAATGGAGAAGAAAGCAGAGGAGCTAGTGGCCCGCATGTCCACACCAGTCCAGTCGGCGGATGCCTCTTCGGGGCAGTCGTGCGACTCCGACCTGGACACATGGGGCCTCTCCATCACGGCGGAGGAAAAGAAGGTGATAACCCAGCACGAACTGGAGATGAACGAGAGGCGGAAGCAGGCTTACGCCACTATCAGTCATGTGGCGGACCGCTCGAGTCACCTGTCGGGGCCGTTTCAAACTGCCCTGCGGAAGGCGGTTGTCGCCTTGGAGGAGGTGCACGAGGAGTACTCGAGAAGGCTCACCAAACGGGAGGAGAAGGCCTTCGCTAACACCAACCAGCGACATAGGCACGAGATTTGGGAACTCCGAGGGGAGGTCGAGAAGCTCCGCAAGGAGCTTAGGGCGAAACGCGCGGTGGCTCCCCCGCCGGCGCCTAAGAGGGACCCCGGCCCGTCAGCACGGTCCGCCCCGGCTCTGGAAGAGTTGGAGCAACGGATAGTGCGGCAGGTCGGGGATATGGTGAACGCCAGACTGGCGGCAATGGAGGAACGCCTTCTCCCCGAGAAGCGCGCCAGACCTCCACTCGCCGCCGATCGCAGTCTGGAGGCGCAGGTACCGGTACCTGGGTGCTCGTCTGCACCCATGGACCAGGAGCCGACAGCCTCGACTGCGGTCTTGGAGGAAACATGGCCGCCCCTGAAGTACCCCAAGGGCAAGGGCCCAGGGAAGGGAAAAGGGAAGGCGGCCAAGAAACCGGACGGGACAGTGAGCGGCAAGGCCGCAAACACCGGAGTGGATGCAGCCCCTCCACCTCAAACAGCTGGCAGTGGCTGGACGGAGGTGGTGAAAAAGGGGAAAAATAGAAAGAGAGCAAAGAGGGAGGCAGCCTCGGCACGCAACGCGAAGAGGGCGCCGAAGCCGAGGATCCGGGTGCCACGCACATCGGCTGTGGTTCTCACCATCCAGCCGGATGCCGCGGAGAGAGGGTTCTCCTACAAGGCGGCCCTGGAGGAGGCCAAGAGGCACATCGATCTGGACGCGATGGAGATCGGGCCTCTTTGCTTCCGCACGACTGCCACGGGTGGAAAGTTGATGGAGGTCGCGGGGGAGGACAATGCCGTTAAGGCTAACACCCTCGCGATAAAATTGCGGGAAGTCTTTAAGACTGAAGACGTCCGAATCACCAGACCGGACAAATGGGCGGAGCTGCGCATTTCCGGTCTGGATGAGTCGGTGTCCGGCGAGGAGGTGGCCCTGGCCATATCGGGGATTGCGGTTTGCCCCGATGACCTGATAAAGGTCGGCGACATTCGTCGCGACGCGGGAGGTAACGGGACGGCGATCGTCCGTTGCCCGGCGGCGGCCGCTAAGCGAGTCGCGAAGTGTGCCCGCCTCAAGGTGGGGTGGAGTCTGGCGCGCCTACGCGTGCTGGATCCACGCCCACTGCGCTGCTTCCGGTGCCTGGTAGTTGGGCACGTCCGGGAGCAGTGCAAGTCCGAGGTCGACCGTAGCACCATCTGCTACCGGTGCAGTCGACCCGGACATACGTCCAGCGAGTGCTCGGCTGAGCCGCACTGCGCACTTTGCGCAGAAGCGAGTAAGCCGGCCGAGCATCGCATCGGCGGCAAGGGTTGCACCTTGCCTCCGAAGCGCAGGCCTGGTCTGCCAGAGGGGCAGAAACCAGGCGACTCTGGGCGTCGGGTTCGGGGGAACCCGGCATCCACTTAGGAGTCTAAGAGGGCGAGCGATGTGCTGGTGTCTCGCACATCGCCGCAGAGACGGTTGGAGCCAACGGCTCCCCGAGAGGAGGCCCAGCGGCCGGCGCGACGTGGCAGGGTTGTGGTGAGTGCCACCGTGAACCTGCTCCCTGTCGCTGAGCGGTGAGAGGAGACACTCCAGTGGTTTTAGTGGGTAGGCCGTCGGTCGGGAGTGACGGAGAGTCCCACATAACCGCCGGCTTCCCCCCGGGGGCCGGTGGTATGCGTAACGCATTTCCACTGGGTAACAAAAAAAAAAAAAAGGTTAGGTAGGGGTGGGGTGCGGTGATCGGAAACCTCCTCGTGGTGCATCCTGGGCAACGTCACTCGGTAACTTATCTCCGTATATCTTACCCAGTGGCGGCTAATTCCGGTCGGGGAAGGCCGAACTTCTGAACGTGCTTCTCACCCTTAGAGTTGCACGAGCAGAAGTTCGGTAGGGGGGGGGACTGAAATGACTTGGAATGTTAGTGGGCTGATACGCTATCTGGCCTACTAACATCCAAGTCATTTCAGGGAGTGGTGGCGTGTCTTCCGGTGGACTCTGATGGCAGAGTCCAGCGCGGAAGGACACGGGAGTTGGTCGGGAGTTCGCTTTGTGTTGCGACACTTAGCGATTTTCGTCAGGTGTCGCAACGCAAAGTGCCACATCTCAAGGTTCGGGGGTTGCCGAAGGGAGTGTCTGGCACGAGAGTCCGCAACTGCGCTGCTTACAGGGCGTAGTTTCGGGCTCACGATCCAGGCATGGTCGACGGGAAGTCGGCCGTTAGACCCCCACACAGGGGAGCTTCGCCCTATGAAGCAAAATAATGAAATATGGCAAGTGAATTTAAGAAGACTACCCAGGAGGGTCCCCGAAAGGGGGAATCCCTCCAGGCTCCGGCCTGCAGTCCCCATTCGTCTTCTGGGGGGGACAAAATTCACGCTAAACCTACACACGACGACACAAGCACACGATTACCTGACACCGAGATTGCAAGCGATTTGGTTCCCATCGGAACAACTGAGAGGAAGACCCGTGCTATGCGCGCGAGGAGACGGAAGAGCACATCACTCTTCGTGAGTCCTGAAGGGGATTCCGACTCCTCGGGTCGTGGCGCGATGTCTGTTTCTCCCGGAAGAGGGAGAAGCAGCGAAAGGAAGCGGACACGCTCCAGCGAGAGGACAAGCCACGAGGGCGAGCCGTTGACCACCGACCCTGAGTTCGATGCTCCGGCCCCCAAGGTTACGGCTGAGCGGAGGCGTGGCAGAGGCCGACCGCCGAAGACAGGCGCGGGCGTCGGCCGAGCCGCGGCCAAAAAGGCGGCGGTGGCTGCGTTACAGGCCGAAATGGAGAAGAAGGCAGAGGAGCTAGTGGCCCACACCAGTGCAGTAGGAGTCCACACCAGTGCAGTCGGCGGATGCCTCTTCGGGGCAGTCCTGCGACTCCGACTTGGACACATGGGGCCTCTCCATCACGGCGGAGGAAACGAGGGTGCTAACACAGCACGAAGAGGAGATGAACGAGAGGCGGAAGCAGTGTTACGCCACTATCCGTCATGTGGCGGACCGCTCGAGTCACCTGTCGGGGCCGTTTCAGACTGCCCTGCGGAAGGCAGTTGTTGCCTTAGAGGAGGTGCACGAGGAGTACGCGAGCAGAATAACCAAACGGGAGGAGAAGGCCTTCGCTAATACCAACCAGCGACATAGGCACGAGATTTGGGAACTCCGAAGGGAGGTCGACAAGCTCCGCAAGGAGCTTAAGGCGAAGCGCGCGGCGGCTCCCCCGCCGGCGCCTAAGAAGGACCCCGGCCCGTCAGCACGGTCCGCACCGGCTCTGGAAGAGCTGGAGCAGCGGATAGTGCGGCAGGTCGGGGAGATGGTGAATGCGAGGTTGGCGGCAATGGAGGAGCGCCTTCTTCCTGAGAAGCGCGCCAGACCTCCACTCGCCGCCGATCGTGGTTTGGAGGCGCAGGTACCGGTACCTGGGTGCTCGTCTGCACCCATGGACCAGGAGCCGACAGCCGCGACCGCGGTCTTGGAAGAGGCATGGCCGCCCCTGAAGTACCCCAAGGGCAAGGGCCCAGGCAAGGGAAAAGGGAAGGCGGCCAAAAACATGACAGTAAGCGGCAAGGTCGCTGACACCATAGTGGACGAAGCCCCGCCACCTCATTCAGCTGCCAGCGGCTGGACAGAGGTGACTAAAAAGGGGCGAAACCGGAGGAGGAAGAAGAAGGAGGCAACCGGGACCTCGGCGCCTGAGGCGAAGAGGACGCCGAAGCCGAGGATCCGGGTCCCGCGCACCTCGGCTGTGGTCTTAACGATACAGCCGGGTGCAGCGGAGAGAGGCCTCACCTACAAGGCGGCCTTGGAGGCAGCCAAGGAACGCATCGATCTGGAGGCGATGGGGATCGAGCCCCTTGGCTTCCGAACGGCCGCAACTGGTGGGAAGGTTATGGAGCTTGCGGGGGAGGACAACGCCGCGAAGGCGAACTCCCTCGCAATGAAACTCAGAGAGGTGTTCCCAGTGGAGGACGTCCGAATCACCAGACCAGAGAAATGCGCGGAGCTGCGTATCTCTGGTCTGGATGATTCAGTGACCGGGGAGGACGTGGCTTTGGCCATTTCAGCAGCGGCGGAGTGTCCCGATGACCTTGTCAAGGTCAGCGACATCCGCCGCAACGCAGCGGGCAACGGTACGGCGATGGTCCGTTGTCCCGCGATGGCGGCGAGGCGGGTCGCAAAGTGCGACCGCCTCAAGGTGGGGTGGAGCTCGGCGCGCATCTGCGTGCTGGATCCACGCCCACTGCGCTGCTTCCGGTGCCTGGTAGCAGGGCACGTCCGGGAGCAGTGCAAGTCCGAGGTCGACCGTAGCAGCACCTGCTACCGGTGCAGTCGACCCGGACACAACGCCGGCGCGTGCACGGCCGAGCCGCGCTGCGCAATATGCGCAGCTGCAGGAAAGCCGGCCGAGCACCGCATCGGCGGCAAGGGCTGCCCCTTGCCTCCGAGGCGCAGGCCTGGTCTGCCGGAGGGGCAGAGGCCAGGTGACTCTGGGCGTCGGGTTCGGGGGAACCCGGCGTCCACCTAGGAGTCCGTGAGGGCGAGCGATGTGCCGGTGTCTCGCACATCGCCGCGGAGACGGAAGGAGCCAGGAGCTCCCCGAGAGGAGGCCCAGCGGCCGGCGCGAAGTGGCAGACGGGCGGAGAATGCGACCGTGAATCCCGCTCCCTGTCGCGAAGCGGTGAGAGGAGACACTCCAGTGGTTTTAGTGGGTAGGCCGTCGGTCGGGAGTGACGGAGAGTCCCACATAACCACCGGCTTCCCCCCCCCGGGGGCCGGTGGTATGCGTAACGCATTTCCACTGGGAACCAAAAAAAAAAAAAAAAAAAGGTTAGGTAGGGGTGCGGTGATCGGAAACCTCCTCGTGGTGCATCCTGGGCAACGTCACTCGGTAACTTATCTCCGTATATCTTACCCAGTGGCGGCTAATTCCGGTCGGGGAAGGCCGAACTTCTGAACGTGCTCCTCACCCTTAGAGTTGCACGAGCAGAAGTTCGGTAGGGGGGGGACTGAAATGACTTGGAATGTTAGTGGGCTGATACGCTATCTGGTCTACTAATATCCAAGTCATTTCAGGGAGTGGTGGCGTGTCTTCCGGTGGACTCTGATGGCAGAGTCCAGCGCGGAAGGACACGGGAGTTGGTCGGGAGTTCGCGATTTTCGTCAGGTGTCGCAACGCAAAGTGCCACATCTCAAGGTTCGGGGGTTGCCGAAGGGAGTGTCTGGCACGGGAGTCCGCAACTGCGCTGCTTACAGGGCGTAGTTTTGGGCTCACGATCCAGGCATGGTCGACGGGAAGTCGGCCGTTAGACCCCCAAAAAGAGGAGCTTCACCTTTATGAAGCACAATATTGTAATGGAGAACAACGATTTTAAGAGATCTACCCAGGAGGGTCCCCGAAAGGGGGAATCCCTCCAGGCTCCGGCCTGCAGTCCCCGAACGTATTCTGGGGGGGACAAAAATCGTTTGCGATCAACACACGACGACATTGGCACACGAATAACTGACACCGAACATGCAACTGGAATGGTTTCGGATGGTACAAGCAGAAAAGAGACTCGTGCTGCGCGCTCCAGGAAGAAGGAGTGTACACCCTTCGTAAAACTCGAAGGGGACTCCACTTCCCAGAGGCGCAGCCGGACATCGGTCTCTGAGGAGAGGAAGCGGCCTCGCTCCGATGACCGGAGCAGCTGCGGAGGCGAGCCGTTGAGCACCGACCCTGAGTCGGATGCTCCGGCCGCCAAGGTGCATACTGCGCCGAGGCGTGGCAGAGGCCGACCGCCGACGACAGGTGCGGGCGTGGGCCGAGCTGCGGCCAAGGCGGCAGCGGTGGCTGCGGAACGGGCGGAGATGGAGAGGAGGGCTGAGGAGCTGGTGGCTCGTATGTCTACTCCCATCGCCTCGGTGGATGCCTCTTTGAGGCAAACGTCAGAGTCCGAGGAGGAATCGTCATTGGGGATGTCCATGACCGCAGAGGAGAGAGACTACGTTGGCGCAATGGAGCAAGTGCTGACCGAAAAGAGGGAGGAGTGCTACGCCACCATACGCCACGTGGCGGACAACTCCGGTAATTTGTCGGGGCCCTTCAAGTGTGCCCTGAGGGATGCTGTTGTCATGCTGAAAACGGTGCACAATCAGTACGACAACAGGTACACCAACAGGGAAGCGGACTCGCTGGAAAACGCAAACCAGCGCCAGCGAGCCGAAATAAGAGGGCTCCGCAAGGAGATAGAGGGACTCCGCAAGGAGTTGAAGGAAGTTCGTGCGGCGGTTCCACCGCCAGCACCTAAGACGGACCCCGGCCCGTTAGCACGGTCCGCACCGGCTCTGGAGGAGTTGGAGCAGCGGATAGTGCGGCAGGTCGGGGAAATGGTGAACGCCAGACTGGCGGCAATGGAGGAGCGCCTTCTCCCGGAGAAGCGCGCCAGACCTCCATTGGCAGCCGACCGCAGTTTGGAGGCGCAGGAACCGGTGCCTGGGTGCTCGTCTGCACCCATGGAGCTGGAACCGCTTGCCTCAACTGCGGTCTTGGAGGAGACTTGGCCGCCCCTCAAGTACCCGAAAGGCAAGGGCCCGGGGAAGGGAAAGGGGAAGGCGGCCAAAAACCCGGACGTGACAGTAAGCGGCAAGGCCGCTGAAACCAGAGTGAACGAAGCCCCGCCACCTCAGTCAGCTGCCAGCGGCTGGACAGAGGTGACCAAAAAGGGGCGAAACCGGAGGAAGAGGAAGAAGAAGAAGGAGGCAACCGGGACCTCGGCACCTAAGGCGAAGAGGACGCCGAAGCCGAGGATCCGGGTCCCGCGAACCTCGGCTGTGGTCCTTACGATCCAGCCGGGCGCAGCGGAGAGAGGCCTCACGTACAAAGCGGCCTTGGAGGCAGCCAAGGAACGCATCGATCTGGATGCGATGGGGATCGAGCCCCTTGGCTTCCGAACGGCCGCAACGGGAGGTAAGGTGATGGAGCTGGCGGGGGAGGACAACGCCGCGAAGGCGAACTCCCTCGCGATTAAGCTCAGAGAGGTGTTCCCGGCGGAGGACGTCCGAATCACCAGACCGGAGAAATGCGCGGAGCTGCGTATCTCCGGTCTGGATGACACGGTAACAAAGGAGGAGGTGGCCTTGGCCATATCAGTAGCGGCGGAGTGTCCCGACGACCTGGTGAAGGTTGGCGACATCCGCCGCAACATGGCGGGCAACGGTACGGCGATGGTCCGTTGTCCCGCGACGGCGGCGAGGCTAGTCGCAAAGTGCGACCGCCTCAGGGTGGGGTGGAGTTCGGCGCGCCTTCGCGTTCTGGATCCACGCCCACTGCGCTGCTTCCGGTGCCTGGTAGTTGGGCACGTCCGGGAGCAGTGCAAGTCCGAGGTCGACCGTAGCAGCACCTGCTACCGGTGCAGTCGACCCGGACATAGGGCCAGCGAGTGCACGGCTGAGCCGCACTGCGCATTATGCGCGGCAGCGAGTAAGCCAGCCGAGCACCGCATCGGCGGCAAGGGTTGCACCTTGCCTCCGAGGCGCAAGCCTGGTCTGCCTGAGAGGCAGAAGCCAGGCGACTCTGGGCGTCGGGTTCGGGGGAACCCGGCGTCCACTTAGGAGTCAGTGAGGGCGAGCGATGTGCCGGTGTCCCGCACATCGCCGCAGAGACGGGTGGAGCCAAAGGCTCCCCGAGACGAGGCCCAACGGCCAGCGCGCGGTGGCAGGCGAGTGAAGAATGCAACCGTGACTCCGCTGCCTGCCGCCACGCGGTGAGAGGAGACACCCCAGTGGTTTTAGTGGGTAGGCCGTCGGTCGGGAGTGACGGAGAGTCCCACATAACCACCGGCTTCCCCCCGGGGGCCGGTGGTATGCGTAAAGCATTTCCACTGGGTAACAAAAAAAAAAAAAAAAAAAAAAAAAAAAAAAGGTTAGGTTAGGTAGGGGTGCGGTGATCGGAAACCTCCTCGTGGTGCATCCTGGGCAACGTCACTCGGTAACTTATCTCCGTATATCTTACCCAGTGGCGGCTAATTCCGGTCGGGGAAGGCCGAACTTCTGAACGTGCTCCTCACCCTTAGAGTTGCACGAACAGAAGTTCGGTAGGGGGGGGGACTGAAATTACTTGGAATGTTAGTGGGCTGATACGCTATCTGGCCTACTAATATCCAAGTCAATTCAGAACGTGGTGGCGTGTCTTCCGGTGGACTCTGATGGCAGAGTCCAGCGCGGAAGGACACGGGAGTTGGTCGGGAGTTCGCTTTGTGTTGCGACACTTAGCGATTTTCGTCAGGTGTCGCAACGCAAAGTGCCACATCTCAAGGTTCGGGGGTTGCCGAAGGGAGTGTCTGGCACGGGAGTCCGCAACTGCGCTGCTTACAGGGCGTAGTTTCGGGCTCGTGATCCAGGCATGGTCGACGGGAAGTCGGCCGTTAGACCCCCACCACAGAGGAGCTTCACCTCTCTGAAGCAAAATTATGAAAATGGATCGTGAATTTAAGAAGACTACCCAGGAGGGTCCCCGAAAGGGGGAATCCCTCCAGGCTCCGGCCTGCAGTCCCCATTCGTCTTCTGGGGGGGACAAAATTCACATTTCTACACACGACGACAATGGCACTCACACAATGGATTCGAAACAAGCAAGCGGACTGGCTATAGCAGAAACGAGTAGGAAAGAGACTCGTGCTGCGCGCTCCAGGAGGAAGGAGTGTACACCCTTCGTAAAACCCGAAGGGGACTCCAACTCCCAGAGGCGCAGCAGAACATCGGTCTCTTCGGAGAGGAAGCGGCCTCGCTCCGATGACCGGAGCAGCTGCGGAGGCGAGCCGTTGAGCACCGACCCTGAGTCGGATGCTCCGGCCGCCAAGGTGCATACTGCGCCGAGGCGTAGTAGAGGCCGACCGCCGACGACAGGTGCGGGCATTGGCCGAGCTGCAGCCAAGGCGGCAGCGGTGGCTGCGGAACGGGCGGAGATGGAGAGGAAGGCAGAAGAGCTGGTGGCTCGCATGTCTACTCCCATCCCCCCGGCGGATGCCTCTTTGAGGCAGACGTCTGAGTCGGAGGTGGAATCCTCACTGGGGATGTCCATGACCGCAGAGGAGCGGTATATGGTACATGGAATGGAGGAGGTGTACAACGAGAAGCGGCTGGAGTGCTACGAGACCATACACCACGTGGCGGACAACTCCAGGCAGCTGTCGGCTCCCTTCAAGTGTGCCCTTAAGAATGCGGTCTTCATCCTTAAGAAGGTGCATAGTGAGTACGAGAACCGGTACACCGACAGGGAGGCGGACTCGCTGGAGAATGCGAACAAGCGGTACCGAGAAATTTAAGCTCAAGAGCAGTCCTGCATGCGAGTGTGACCCCGACCAACCCGAAACGGTCTGGCACTTGCTTGTCGATTGTCCCCGATTCATGGCCGCAAGACATGAGCTCGAATCTATGATCGACAGAAGGCTGGTTGTCTCGGATCTCCACAACATCTTAGCCGATCCAGATGACAGAACACGGCTCCTGTCCTTCATGGAGAGCTCATTCCGCATAGCGGCTAAGAGAAACTCTACTAATTCAAATACGCGCCCCCTTTCGCCACCACACCCTACCCCGCTGTCCGTGGACGCCACATGGAATGCGGTTCCCGCCCAACATAACTCCTCGAAGAGCATCTCCGTCAAACAACTACTGGAGAACGCAGACCGAGGAGAGGCGGGGATCCGTATCCGCGGAGTGGCTCTCTTCATGGACAGCAACAAAGAAAGATTCGGAGTAAGCTTTTGCTTCGCCTGGGAACGGGAACGAGCCCGTTTGTCGCCTGGATTGTCTTGCCTGCTTAATGGGAGTACCGCAAAAGTAACAATGAAGCGGAAAACCTACGACGCTATGCCGGTGTGTGAGGTAGACGGCCACCGCTTTCGGTTGGTGCGATCGAAAAACAAAACGATTGCACTAATAGAGTACTCGGAAGGCCGGACGCCTTTCACACAGGCAAGTGCGCTGCTCGCACATCTGAGCAGAAACGCGGGTGAGACACCCCGGGTGATAAGCGTGGATGCGATGGCAATCGAATATTCAAGAGCGAGAGTCGCAGACCGGCTGGGTTGCATTGAAGCCTCTAAACATCATGAGGTTGTTGTTTACGAAGATAGGGGAGAAAATCTGAGCTTCCTCAGAGCCCCTTCGCACGACCAAACAAATGCAACTGACAGCTGGGGACATCCAGTTCCTAGTTCGACTGTCCAAACCGGCTCCGAAAGAGCACAGCAGAGGGCAGCCGCGGAAAAGGCCGCAGCCAATCAAAGCGGCAGCCGAGGAACGAACGCGGCTTTCGTGACTGCCTTCAACGCAGCGGCAAGGAGCATACTCCGAATCTCATCCCATTCACCACACCCCTTAACGACAAAGACCCCCAAAGCAGCTTCACAGCAACAAATAAGCCGAACGAGAGCCGATATGGGTCAGGTTGAACCGCCCCGCTATGTCACGGCTTCGGAGCCGCGGAGCCATGCACGTAACGCCTTCATCGAATTCATAGCCACGCTGAGAGCGACAAGACAAGTCAACTTTAAGACCTGCGAAAACATCATGCAGTCCTATAGGCTAGGAAGTCAAAGCCTCTTAAAAGCGAAACTCGAGGAGGCCGAAGCAGCTATTTACAATAATGTCACTTCCCGGGTCATCAAGGGAACCATGACAGGACAGTATATGGCAGCTTACAGTGCAGAAAATGGCTTCGTGACACTGAACGAGATAGAGACAGAGCGCGCGGGAGTGCCTGTTTATGCGACACCACAAAACGACCCAATTGTAGTTACTGCCCGATGCACCAAGATTATGCTGGACGATAAGATCCTAGAGATGGCCAAGACCATCGAAAGGAACTCAAACGTCAATGCTGGTTGGGAAAACTGGGAGGTACCGAGAATACAGTGGGTCAACGGAGTTCCAGGATGTGGAAAGACAACATGGGTGATTAGACACTTTGATGTGGACAAGGACGCCATCATTACCACAACAACTGAGGCAGCAAAAGATCTAAGAGAAAAGCTATCGCACCGTATCGGAAACCTGGTTAAAACCAGAGTGCGAACCATGGCTTCTGCTCTGGTAAATGGTTTCGGAAGAGAAAGTTTCAGTCGCCTCATGGTAGACGAAGCTCTCATGAACCATTTTGGAGCCATTGTGATGGCTTCAAGGCTGTCTGGTGCTGGTGAAATTGTCCTCATCGGAGACGTCAATCAGTTGCCTTACATCGACAGGGAAAATCTCTTCGAAATGAGGTATCACCGCCCGAACCTGGTAACAAAGATCAGCCAGGAGTTGCTCTGCACACATCGAAACCCAATGGACGTCGCATATGCGCTGAGGGAAATATACTCCGGTATGTACTCCTCAGCGCCCCGTATAAAGTCCCTAGAGCAGAGAAGATATAAGGGAGCGCAAATACCCAACACCCTACCAAACACCCTCTTTTTAGTTCACACTCAAGAGGAGAAAGAGACCCTGACAAACCAGGGTTATGGGTCAGGCACCGGGTCACGCATCCTTACCATCCATGAAGCTCAAGGACTAACATACGAGTCGGTAATCGCAATCAAAACCAAGGCAAACATGAAGCTGCACGAGAGCGTGCCCCATGCGGTTGTTGCAATCTCACGGCACACGGGGACCTTCATTTACTACGCTGACGACACCGACGACGCCATCGGTCGGTTCGTGCGGCGAGCGTTGGCTGCATCACCGAAGACCATCCGAGAGTTCAACCTACAGATGGCCATCAGGGACAGAAATGCAGCCGTAGTGGAGGCTCTGGGCCGGGAGGAGGCGGCTTAGGCAAATGGCAAGGCAAAGACTCAATGTGGAGTCGATTACTAGTAGAGATGGGCCGAGTACTCGGTTAAAGTGTTACTCGGCGCATCTCTAATTCCCAACCGATAGTGATCGGCTCTACAGACGAGCTCTAGAATTAAGTTTGAAATGTGCCCAACTCCCCCCTTTTTTCCTTTTCTTCTCCTACTCCAAGAAATCTGTAAAAAAAAAATTGTATTGACAAAGATCACGGACCCCGGAGTCTGTGGAGTAAATATTTAAATAATAAAAAAAAAAAAAAAAAAAAAAAGCGGTACCGAGACCAAATTAAGGTACTCCGTAAGGAGGTAGAGGAACTCCGCAAGGAGTTACAGGAGGTTCGCGCGGCGGCTCCCCCGCCGGCGCCTAAGAGGGACCCCGGCCCGTCAGCACGGTCCGCCCCGGCTCTGGAAGAGTTGGAGCAACGGATAGTGCGGCAGGTCGGGGATATGGTGAACGCCAGACTGGCGGCAATGGAGGAGCGCCTTCTCCCCGAGAAGCGCGCCAGACCTCCACTCGCCGCCGATCGCAGTCTGGAGGCGCAGGTACCGGTACCTGGGTGCTCGTCTGCACCCATGGACCAGGAGCCGACAGCCTCGACTGCGGTCTTGGAGGAAACATGGCCGCCCCCGAAGTACCCCAAGGGCAAGGGCCCAGGGAAGGGAAAAGGGAAGACGGCCAAGAAACCGGACGGGACAGTGAGCGGCAAGGCCGCAAACACCGGAGTGGATGAAGCCCCTCCACCTCAAGCAGCTGGCAGTGGCTGGACGGAGGTGGTGAAAAAGGGGAAAAATAGGAAGAGAGCAAAGAGGGAGGCAGCCTCGGCACGCAAGGCGAAGAGGGCGCCGAAGCCGAGGATCCGGGTGCCACGCACATCGGCTGTGGTTCTCACCATCCAGCCGGATGCCGCGGAGAGAGGGTTCTCCTACAAGGCAGCCCTGGAGGAGGCCAAGAGGCAAATCGATCTGGATGCGATGGAGATCGGGCCTCTTTGCTTCCGCACGACTGCCACGGGTGGAAAGTTGATGGAGGTCGCGGGGGAGGACAATGCCGTGAAGGCTAACACCCTCGCGATCAAATTGCGGGAAGTCTTTAAGACTGAAGACGTCCGAATCACCAGGCCGGACAAATGGGCGGAGCTGCGCATTTCCGGTCTGGACGATTCGGTGTCCGGCGAGGAGGTGGCCCTGGCCATATCGGGGATTGCGGTTTGCCCCGATGACCTGATAAAGGTCGGCGACATTCGTCGCGACGCGGGAGGTAACGGGACGGCGATCGTCCGTTGCCCGGCGGCGGCCGCTAAGCGAGTCGCTAAGTGTGCCCGCCTCAAGGTGGGGTGGAGTCTGGCGCGCCTACGCGTGTTGAATCCACGCCCACTGCGCTGCTTCCGGTGCCTGGTAGTTGGGCACGTCCGGGAGCAGTGCAAGTCCGAGGTCGACCGTAGCAGCATCTGCTACCGGTGCAGTCGACCCGGACATACGTCCAGCGAGTGCTCGGCTGAGCCGCACTGCGCACTTTGCGCAGAAGCGAGTAAGCCGGCCGAGCATCGCATCGGCGGCAAGGGTTGCACCTTGCCTCCGAAGCGCAGGCCTGGTCTGCCGGAGGGGCAGAAACCAGGCGACTCTGGGCGTCGGGTTCGGGGGAACCCGGCGTCCACTTAGGAGTCTGAGAGGGCGAGCGATGTGCCGGTGTCTCGCACATCGCCGCAGAGACGGCTGGAGCCAACGGCTCCCCGAGAGGAGGCCCAGCGGCCGGCGCGACGTGGCAGGGTTGTGGTGAGTGCAACCGTGAACCTGCTCCCTGTCGCTGAGCGGTGAGAGGAGACACTCCAGTGGTTTTAGTGGGTAGGCCGTCGGTCGGGAGTGACGGAGAGTCCCACATAACCACCGGCTTCCCCCCGGGAGTCGGTGGTATGCGTAACGCATTTCCACTGGGTAACAAAAAAAAAAAAAAAAAAAAAAGGTTAGGTTAGGTATCGTGGTGCATCCTGGGCAACGTCACTCGGTAACTTATCTCCGTATATCTTACCCAGTGGCGGCTAATTCCGGTCGGGGAAGGCCGAACTTCTGAACGTGCTTCTCACCCTTAGAGTTGCACGAGCAGAAGTTCGGTAGGGGGGGGACTGGAATGACTTGGAATGTTAGTGGGCTGATACGCTATCTGGCCTTCTAACATCCAAGTCATTTCAGAAAGTGGTGGCGTGTCTTCCGGTGGACTCTGATGGCAGAGTCCAGCGCGGAAAGACACGGGAGTTGGTTGGGAGTTTGCTTTGTGTTGCGACACTTAGCGATTTTCGTCAGGTGTCGCAACGCAAAGTGCCACATCTCAAGGTTCGGGGGTTGCCGAGGGGAGTGTCTGGCACGGGAGTCCGAAACTGCGCTGCTTACAGGGCGTAGTTTCGGGCTCGTGATCCAGGCATGGTCGACGGGAAGTCGGCCGTTAGACCCCCACCACAGAGGAGCTTCACCTCTTTGAAGCAAACATCATGAAAATGAACCGTGAATTTAAGAAGACTACCCAGGAGGGTCCCCGCAAGGGGGAATCCCTCCAGGCTCCGGCCTGCAGTCCCCATTCGTCTTCTGGGGGGGACAAAATTCACACTTCAACACACGACGACAATGGCACACACATAAAGGATTTGATACAAGCAAGCGAATTGGCAACGGATGAAAAGAGCAGAAAAGAGACTCGTGCTGCGCGCTCCAGGAAGAAGGAGTGTACACCCTTCGTAAAACTCGAAGGGGACTCCACTTCCCAGAGGCGCAGCCGGACATCGGTCTCTGAGGAGAGGAAGCGGCCTCGCTCCGATGACCGGAGCAGCTGCGGAGGCGAGCCGTTGAGCACCGACCCTGAGTCGGATGCTCCGGCCGCCAAGGTGCATACTGCGCCGAGGCGTGGCAGAGGCCGACCGCCGACGACAGGTGCGGGCGTGGGCCGAGCTGCGGCCAAGGCGGCAGCGGTGGCTGCGGAACGGGCGGAGATGGAGAGGAGGGCTGAGGAGCTGGTGGCTCGTATGTCTACTCCCATCGCCTCGGTGGATGCCTCTTTGAGGCAAACGTCAGAGTCCGAGGAGGAGTCGTCATTGGGGATGTCCATGACCGCAGAGGAGAGAGACTACGTTGGCGCAATGGAGCAAGTGCTGACCGAAAAGAGGGAGGAGTGCTACGCCACCATACGCCACGTGGCGGACAACTCCGGTAACTTGTCGGGGCCCTTCAAGTGTGCCCTGAGGGATGCTGTTGTCATGCTGAAAACGGTGCACAATCAGTACGACAACAGGTACACAAACAGGGAAGCGGACTCGCTGGAAAACGCAAACCAGCGCCAGCGAGCCGAAATAAGAGGGCTCCGCAAGGAGATAGAGGGACTCCGCAAGGAGTTGAAGGAGGTTCGTGCGGTGGTTCCACCGCCAGCACCTAAGACGGACCCCGGCCCGTCAGCACGGTCCGCACCGGCTCTGGAGGAGTTGGAGCAGCGGATAGTGCGGCAGGTCGGGGAAATGGTGAACGCCAGACTGGCGGCAATGGAGGAGCGCCTTCTCCCGGAGAAGCGCGCCAGACCTCCATTGGCAGCCGACCGCAGTTTGGAGGCACAGGAACCGTTGCCTGGGTGCTCGTCTGCACCCATGGAGCTGGAACCGGTTGCCTCAACTGCGGTCTTGGAGGAGACTTGGCCGCCCCTCAAGTACCCGAAAGGCAAGGGCCCGGGGAAGGGAAAGGGGAAGGTGGCCAAACCCCAGGACGTGACGATGGGCGGCAAGGCCGCGAACACCGGAAGTGACGGAGTCCCGCCACCATCGAATAAACCGGCTGCTGGCAGCTGGGTCGAGGTGGTGGGCAAAGGGAGAAGGAGGAAGGCGAGGAGAAGGGAGGCAACCGGGACCTCGGCACCCGCGGCGAAGAGGGCGCCGAAGCCGAGGATCCGGATCCCGCGCACCTCGGCTGTGGTCATTACGATCCAGCCGGGTGCGGCGGAGAAGGGCCTCACTTACAAGGCGGCGTTGGAGGCGGCCAAGGGGCAGATCGATCTGGACGCGATGGGGATCGAGCCCCTTGCTTTCCGCACGGCCGCTACCGGTGGCAAGTTGATGGAGGTGGCGGGGGAGGGCAGTGCCGAAAAGGCCGACTCCCTGGCAGCGAAGCTTAGGGAGGTCTTCGCAATGGAGGATGTCCGAGTCTCCAGACCGGACAAATGCGTAGAGTTTCGAGTCTCCGGACTGGACGACTCGGTGTCGGTGGACGAAGTGGCTTCGGCCATCTCCAGAGTGGCGGAGTGTCCCGCTGACCAATTCAGGGTCAGCGACATCCGCCGCAACGCAGCGGGCAACAACACGGCGTTAGTTCGTTGCCCTGCAGCAGCGGCAAAGCGGGTCGCAAAGTGCGACCGCCTTAGGGTGGGTTGGAGTCGGGCACGCATATGCGTGCTGGACCCAAGACCGCAGCGCTGCTTCCGGTGCCTGGTAGCAGGGCACGTCCGGGAGCAGTGCAAGTCCGAGGTCGACCGAAGCAGCACCTGCTACCGGTGCAGTCGACCCGGACACAACGCCGGCGCGTGCACGGCCGAGCCGCACTGCGCAATATGCGCAGCAGCAGGAAAGCCGGCCGAGCACCGCATCGGCGGCAAGGGCTGCCCCTTGCCTCCGAAGCGCAGGCCTGGTCTGCCAGAGGGGCAGAAGCCAGGCGGCTCCGGGCGACGGGTTCGGGGGAACCCGGCGTCCACTAAGGAGCCAGAGAGGGCGAGCGATGTGCCGGTGTCCCGCACATCGCCGCAGAGACGGGAGGAGCCAAAGGCTCCCCGAGAGGAGGCCCAACGGCCAGCGCGCGGTGGCAGGCGAGTGAAGAATGCAACCGTGACCCCGCTGCCTGCCGCCAAGCGGTGAGAGGTGACACCCCAGTGGTTTTAGTGGGTAGGCCGTCGGTCGGGAGTGACGGAGAGTCCCACATAACCACCGGCTTCCCCCCGGGGGCCGGTGGTATGCATAACGCATTTCCACTGGGTTACAAAAAAAAAAAAAAAGGTTAGGTTAGGTAGGGGTGCGGTGGGGTGCGGTGATCGGAAACCTCCTCGTGGTGCATCCTGGGCAACGTCACTCGGTAACTTATCTCCGTATATCTTACCCAGTGGCGGCTAATTCCGGTCGGGGAAGGCCGAACTTCTGAACGTGCTCCTCACCCTTAGAGTTGCACGAGCAGAAGTTCGGTAGGGGGGGGGACTGAAATGACTTGGAATGTTAGTGCGCTGATACGCTATCTGGCCTACTAATATCCAAGTCATTTCAGAAAGTGGTGGCGTGTCTTCCGGTGGACTCTGATGGCAGAGTCCAGCGCGGTAAGACACGGGCGCTTCACAGCGCAGTGTTGGTCGGAGAGTTTGCTTTGTGTTGCGACACTTAGCGATTTTCGTCAGGTGTCGCAACGCAAAGTGCCACATCTCAAGGTTCGGGGGTTGCCGAGGAGAGTGTCTGGCACGGGAGTCTGAAACTGCGCTGCTTACAGGGCGTAGTTTCGGACTCGCGATCCATGCATGGTCGACGGGAGGTCGGCCACTAGACCCCCCCACAGGGGAGCTTCACCCTCATGAGGCAAACAAGATGGATAAAAGTGAAATTAATAGAACTACCCAGGAGGGTCCCCGAAAGGGGGAATCCCTCCAGGCTCCGGCCTGCAGTCCCCATTCGTTTTCTGGGGGGGACAAATTTCACAAGATCAAACACGACGACCCAAGCAAACACATTACGGACACCGATAAAGCGAGCGGATTGGAAACCGACGGAGTGAGAAGGAAAGAGACTCGTGCTGCGCGCTCAGGGAGGAAGGAGTGTACACCCTTCGTAAAACCTGAAGGGGACTCCACCTCTTCGAGGCGTAGCAGAATATCGGTCTCTTCCGAGAGGAAACGGCAGCGCTCCGATGACAGGAGCAGCTGCGGTGGCGAGCCGTTGAGCACCGACCCGGAGTCAGATGCTCCGGCAGCCAAAGTGAAGAATGTGCCGAGGCGCAGCAGAGGCCGACCGCCGACGACAGGCGCGGGCGTAGGCCGAGCTGCGGCCAAGGCGGCAGCGTTGGCTGCACAAAAGAGGGACATGGAGCGAAGGGCGGAGGAACTGGTGGCCCGCATGGCCACTCCCACCCACTCGGCAGACGCTTCTTTGAGGCTGACGTCTGAGTCGGAGGTGGAGTCATGGGGGCTCTCCATGACCGGAGCAGAGAGGGATGAAGGCATCGCGCACGAGATCGAGTTGGACAAGAAGCGGAGTCAGTGCTATGCCACGATCGAGCACGTGGCGGAACGCTCCAGCAACTTGTCGGGGCCTTTCCAGAGTGCACTCTACAAGGCGGTGGACGTCTTGAAAGAGGTGCACTCTGAGTACGAGCAAAGGCTCACCGGTAGGGAGGCGGACGCTTTCGTTCACGCGAACCAGCGTCACCGAGCGGAGATCAAAGACCTCCGCAAGGAAGTGGAGAAGCTTCGTAAGGAGCTCAAGGAGGTACGCGCGGCGGCATCCCCGCCAGCGCCAAAGACGAACCCCGGCTCGTCAGCACGGTCCCTCCCCGCTCTTGAAGAGCTAGAGCAGCGGATAGTGCGGCAGGTCGGGGACATGGTGAACGCCAGACTGGCGGCAATGGAGGAGCGCCTTCTCCCGGAGAAGCGCGCCAGACCTCCTCTAGCCGCTGACCGCGGTCTGGGGGCGCGGGCACCGGTCCCTGGGAGCTCGTCTGCACCCATGGACCAGGAACCGACAGCCTCGACTGCGGTCTTGGAGGAGACGTGGCCGCCTCTGAAGTACCCTAAGGGCAAGGGCCCGGGAAAGGGGAAAGGGAAGGCGGCCAAAACCACGGACGAGACTAAAAGCGGCAAGGCCGCTGAAGTTGGACAGGAAGTGGCCCCGCCAGCCTCGAGTAAACCAGCTGCCAGCGGCTGGGTCGAGGTGGTGAGTAAGGGCAAGAGGAGGAAGAGGACGAAGAGGGAAACGACCGGGACCTTGGCACCCACGGCGAAGAGGGCGCCGAAGCCGAGAATCCGGGTCCCGCGCACCTCGGCTGTGGTTGTTACGATCCAGCCGAGTGCCGCGGCACGAGGACTCACCTATAAGGCGGTCCTGGAAGAGGCCAAGGGGCGCATCGATCTGGAGGCGATGGGGATCGGGCCTTTTGGCTTCCGCACGGCCGCCACTGGAGGGAAGGTGATGGAGCTTGCAGGGGAGGACAACGCCGTGAAGGCTAACTCCCTCGCGATAAAGTTGCGGGAGGTGTTTAAGACGGAGGACGTCAGAATCACCAGACCGGACAAATGCGCGGAGTTGCGCATTACTGGTCTGGATGATTCAGTGTCCAGAGAGGAAGTGGCCATGGCCATATCGGGGGCTTCTGAGTGCCCCGATGACCTTATAAAGGTCAGCGACGTCGGTCGCGACGCGGGAGGCAACGGGACGGGACAGCGAGGCGGGTCGCGAAGTGCGATCGCCTCAAGGTGGGGTGGAGTTCGGCGCGCCTTCGCGTGCTGGATCCACGTCCACTGCGCTGCTTCCGGTGCCTGGAGGTCGGGCACGTCCGGGAGCAGTGCAAGTCAGTGGTCGACCGTAGCAGTACCTGCTACCGGTGCAGTCGACCCGGACATAGGGCCAAAGAGTGCTCGGCTGAGCCGCACTGCACACTGTGCGCAGAGGCGAGTAAGCCAGCCGATCACCGCATTGGAGGCAAGGGTTGTACCTTGCCTCCGAGGCGCAAGCCTGGTCTGCCAGTGGGGCGGAAGCCAGGCGACTCTGGGCGTCGGGGTCGGGGGAACCCGGCGTCCACTAAAGAGTCAGTGAGGGCGCGCGATGTGCCGATATCCCGCACATCGCCGCCATAGCGAGGAGAGCCATAGCTCCCAGTGATGAGGTCCCAGCGGACCAAAGCCGTGGAGACGGGGTTGCGGAAGATTACTTTGAGCACCCGTGACTCCGACTCCCATGGCGGAAAGAGGGATATCCCAGTGGTTTTAGTGGGTAGGCCGTCGGTCGGGAGTGACGGAGAGTCCCACATAACCACCGGCTTCCCCCCGGGGGCCGGTGGTATGCGTAACGCATTTCCACTGGGTAACAAAAAAAAAAAAACAAAAAAAAAAAAAAAAAAAGGTAGGGGTGCGGTGATCGGAAACCTCCTCGTGGTGCATCCTGGGCAACGTCACTCGGTAACTTATCTCCGTATATCTTACCCAGTGGCGGCTAATTCCGGTCGGGGAAGGCCGAACTTCTGAACGTGCTCCTCACCCTTAGAGTTGCACGAGCAGAAGTTCGGTAGGGGGGGGACTGAAATGACTTGGAATGTTAGTGGGCTGATACGCTATCTGGCCTACTAACATCCAAGTCATTTCAGGGAATGGTGGCGTGTCTTCCGGTGGACTCTGATGGCAGAGTCCAGCGCGGAAGGACACGGGGGTTGGTCGGGAGTTCGCTTTGTGTTGCGACACTTAGCGATTTTCGTCAGGTGTCGCAACGCAAAGTGCCACATCTCAAGGTTCGGGGGTTGCCGAAGGGAGTGTCTGGCACGGGAGTCCGCAACTGCGCTGCTTACAGGGCGTAGTTTCGGGCTCACGATCCAGGCATGGTCGACGGGAAGTCGGCCGTTAGACCCCCACACACAGGGGAGCTTCACCTTCATGAAGCAAAAAGAATAATGAAGAAAAGTGAATTTAAAAGAACTACCCAGGAGGGTCCCCGAAAGGGGGAATCCCTCCAGGCTCCGGCCTGCAGTCCCCATTCGTTTTCTGGGGGGGACAAAGTTCACTCGATCTCTACTAACGACGACAATGGCAAACTCACGACGGAACTGATAAAAGCAAGCGGATTGGCAAGTGATGCAAAGAGTAGTAAGGAGACTCGTGCTGCGCGCTCGAGGAGGAAGGAGTGTACACCCTTCGTAAAACTCGAGGGGGACTCCACCTCCCAGAGGCGTAGGACATCGGTCTCTTCGGAGAGGAAGCGGTCTCGCTCCGATGACCGGAGCAGCTGCGGAGGCGAGCCGTTGAGCACCGACCCTGAGTCGGATGCTCCGGCCGCCAAGGTGCATACTGCGCCGAGGCGTGGCAGAGGCCGACCGCCGACGACAGGTGCGGGCGTAGGCCGAGCTGCGGCCAAGGCGGCAGCGGTGGCTGCGGAACGGGCGGAGATGGAGAGGAGGGCTGAGGAGCTGGTGGCTCGTATGTCTACTCCCATCGCCTCGGTAGATGCCTCTTTGAGGCAAACGTCAGAGTCCGAGGAGGAATCGTCATTGGGGATGTCCATGACCGCAGAGGAGAGAGACTACGTTGGCGCAATGGAGCAAGTGCTGACCGAAAAGAGGGAGGAGTGCTACGCCACCATACGCCACGTGGCGGACAACTCCGGTAATTTGTCGGGGCCCTTCAAGTGTGCCCTGAGGGATGCTGTTGTCATGCTGAAAACGGTGCACAATCAGTACGACAACAGGTACACTAACAGGGAAGCGGACTCGCTGGAAAACGCAAACCAGCGCCAGCGAGCCGAAATAAGAGGACTCCGCAAGGAGATAGAGGGACTCCGCAAGGAGTTGAAGGAGGTTCGTGCGGCGGTTCCCCCGCCAGCACCTACGACGGACCCCGGCCCGTCAGCACGGTCCGCGTCGGCTCTGGAGGAGTTGGAGCAACGGATAGTGCGGCAGGTCGGGGATATGGTGAATGCCCGGCTGGCGGCAATGGAGGAGCGCCTTCTCCCGGAGAAGCGCGCCAGACCTCCACTCGCCACCGATCGCAGCCTAGAGGCGCGGGAACCGGTCCCTGGGTGCTCGTCTGCACCCATGGACCAGGAGCCATCGGCCTCGACTGCGGTCTTGGAGGAGACATGGCCGCCCCTGAAGTACCCCAAGGGCAAGGGCCCGGGGAAGGGAAAAGGGAAGGCGGCCAAAATACCGGACGGGACAGTAAGCGGCAAGGCCGCTGACACCAGAGAGGACGCAGCCCCCCCACCTCAACCAGCTGCCAGTGGCTGGACAGAGGTGGCAAAAAAGGGGCGAAACAGAAAGAGAAAGAAGAAGGAGGCAACCGGGACCTCGGCACCTAAGGCGAAGAGGACGCCGAAGCCGAGGATCCGGGTCCCGCGCACCTCGCCCGGAATACCTCGGTGTCGTGCTTGACAGCAGATGGAACTGGGGGCCGCATCTGCGTCAACTTACCCCCAAGTTGACGCAGAGTGCGGCGGCGTTAAGCCGGCTTCTGCCCAATATGGGAGCCGGTGGAGCGCGCTGCCGCCACCTTTACATGGCGGTGGTGCGCTCCATGGCCATGTATGGTGCTCCCATTTGGGCAGGGAGGTTAGGCCGCGCAGAGGAGGCGCTCCTCCACAGTGCCCAGAGGGTGATGGCCGTGAGAGTGTGTCGGGGCTACCGCACACTCTCACACGAGGTGGCATGCGTCCTTGCGGGATCGCTGCCCTGGTGCCTAGAGGCCGAGGTCTTATCCTCGGTCTACTGGCGCCGGGTGCGAGCCCAAGAGGACGAGCTGCGCCCTGCCCCACAGGAGGTGGTGCGGTGGCGCAGTGATGCCAGGGCCATCGCTCTGGAGAGGTGGAGGGAGCGGATTCTCTCTGGATCCACTCAGAGGGGGGCCGGCGCTCGACGGCTCCTCGAGGCGCTGCGGCCCATACTCACTGAGTGGGTCCAGAGAGACCATGGGGTACTCACCTTCCGGACTACACAGGTGCTCTCGGGACATGGATGTTTCGGGAGATACTTGTGTAGGGTTGCCGGAAGGGAAGAGACCCCGGTGTGCCACCAGTGCGGTTGCGCGGAAGATACCGCGCAACACGCACTGGAGGCATGCCCGGGGGAGGAGGACACGCGACGTTCCCTGGTCGCGGTCCTGGGGGCAGATCTCTCATTGCCGACCATCTTGTCCAAGATGCTCGACAATGAGAGATCATGGGAAGCTTTCGTCTCCTTCTGTGAGACTATTGTCTCACGGAGGAGCGAGAGAGGGAGCTTGACCCTCTCGCTCCTCCTTGCAGGCGGAAGCGGACACGCGGGCGAGCCACTAGGGCTCGCACCCCGTCTCCGCTCGGAGGGCCTGGGCCATCGGGCACTGCCTGATGGCCCACGCTCCTCCCGAGGTGGGGGACGCGCTGCTATAGGTTCTCCAGCGCGTCCCGGGAGCCACAATGCGGGGGTTCCGACCCCCCGCGAGGCGGGCCCGAAAGGGTGACATGGTGATGTCAGAGTTGCGCGGGCGAATGCGAAAGCGGTTCCGCAACTCTGACATTGCACCATGGTAGGGAAATCTTGTGACGGGGGTTTAGTTGGTATTGTGCCCTTCTGGCACCGAGTCCAACACGCTCCAACACTGCAACACTGCGTGCGTAAATGCATTCCCCTACACAAAAAAAAAAAAAAAAAAAAAAAAAAAAAAAAAAGGTTCTTAGGGGTTGGGGTGCGGTGATCGGAAACCTCCTCGTGGTGCATCCTGGGCAACGTCACTCGGTAACTTATCTCCGTATATCTTACCCAGTGGCGGCTAATTCCGGTCGGGGAAGGCCGAACTTCTGAACGTGCTCCTCACCCTTAGAGTGGCACGAGCAGAAGTTCGGTATGGGGGGACTGAAATGACTTGGAATGTTAGTGGGCTGATACGCTATCTGGCCTACTAACATCCAAGTCATTTCAGAAAGTGGTGTCGTGTCTTCCGGTGAACTCTGATGGCAGAGTCTAGCGCGGAAAGACGCGGGCGCTTCTTAGCGCATCGTTAGTAGATCCGGGAAGGATCGGAGAGTTCGCTTTGTGTTGCGACACTTTGCGAGTTTCGTTGGGTGTCGCAACTCAAAGTTCCAAATCTCAAGGTTCGGGGGTTGCCGAGGGGAGTGCCTGGCACGGGAGCCCGGAACTGCGCTGCTTACAGGGCGTAGTTTCGGACTCACGATTTAGGCATGGTCGACGGGAGGTCGGCCACTAGACCCCCCCACAGGGGAGCTTCACCCCTTGATGAAGCAAACAAACATGGACAAAAGTGATTTAACAAGGACTACCCGGGAGGGTCTCCGAGAGGAGGAATCCCTTCACGCCTCGCAAGAGGCGTGCTGCTCCAAGTACTACGGGGGGAGCAAAAATCACTCGAACGATAAATCTGACGACCTTGGCAAATTGGAAAAGGACACCGATCATGCAAATGAGCTGGTTATGGGTGGTGCAAGTAGGAGAGAGGCACGGGTGGTGCTCTCTCGCTACGAGGATTGTGGGCGATATTCGAGTCCAGTTGATGACTCTGACTGTCAAAGCGTGGCTTCCGTGGGGTCGCCGTCGCTGAGTGAGTCACCGAGACTTACTCGAAGGAAGAGAATGAGGGGAGATAGCGGTGACGGTGAGCTTGCTTCCTCTGGGAGCGAGTCTGAGGCCCCGGCCGCTAAGGTGGGAAGTGCGCCGAGGCGCGGCAGAGGCCGACCGCCCACCACGGGCGAGTACGCTGGGCTTGCCGCAGCCAAGGCTGCTCTGGTTGCTGTCGAAAGGCAGGAGCTCGAGTTAAGGGCGGAGCAGGAGGTGGCAGCTATGTCCCAGCGGGTCCGTGCGGCGAGGTCGACATCGAGTCGCATGTCGGAATCGTCGGCGGACCGGGGGGAGGAGCTGACGGAGGACCTCTTGTCAAGGGCAATGGAGTGCGTTGCCACAATCGTTTCCGTGGGAGCGAAATCTGGTAATCTCAAGGGCACGTTTCAACGTGCCCTTAAGGAAGCGGCAAACTCCCTCCGCGAAATCATTGGGGACCTAAGGGAGAGGTCCTCAAATGATGAAACGCGGAGACTGCAGGCTGCCAACGGGCGCCTGCAGGCAGAGGTTGCGGATCTCCGCAACCAAATAATGGAACTCCGTAAGGAGATTATAGAAGAACGTGCGATAGCAACATCTGCCGCGCGCACGTACCCCGGCAGGTCGCCGCAGGCCGGCTCAGCTCCAGAGGAGTTGGAGCAGCGGCTTGTGCGACAGGTCGGGGAGATGATGAACGCAAGGTTGGCGGCACTGGAGGAGCGCCTTCTCCCCGAGAAGCGCGCCAGACCTCCTCTTGCCGCTGACACGGTACTATCAACCTCCATCGGACCAGCGCCGTGGAGACGGGGTTGCGGACGATTCCATTGAGCTCCCGTGACCCCAACTCCTATGGCGTAACGAGGGATATCCCAGTGGTTTTAGTGGGTAGGCCGTTGGTCGGGAGTGACGGAGAGTCCCACATAACCACCGGCTCCCCCCCGGGTGCCGGTGGTATGCGTAACGCATTTCCACTGGGTAACAAAAAAAAAAAAAAAAAAAAAAAAGGTTCTTAGGGGTGCGTGGCTCGGGAACCTCCACGTGGTGCACCCTGGGCATCACACAACAACTTGCCTCGGTGGCATCTTGTTGTGTGATGGCGAATCCCGGCCGGTGCTGGGAACTTCTACACGCGCTCCTTGGGGAGGGGCACATGGGGGAGTGCCCTTGAGCAGTGCGTGTAGAGGTTGGGGAGAGGGACTGGAAGACTTGGGAAGGTTACTCGGCTGACATATTGGCCAAGTAAAATTCCTAAGTCTTCCAGATGAGGGTCCTCCACGAGCACTCTGACTAGCAGAGTGCTCAGTGGAAGGACAAGGGCCGCCTGCGGCCATAGAAGCGGAACCGCGGCTATCCCTAGCCGCGGTGGTGAGGGTGGACCTCTCGCTGCCGACCATCTTCGCCGTGGTGCTCGACAGTGAGAGGTCGTGTGAGTTGGAGGAGCGAGAGTTGGAAGCCTCTCGCTCCTTAACTGAGGCGGAATGGGACACGGGGGCGAGCCCAGAGAGTCAACCATCTGGGCTCGCACCCCGTCTCCACCGGAAGGCCTGGGGCGTCGGACGTTTAGGACCGTCCGGCACCCCACCTAGGGATAGGACTTCGAGGAGGTGACGCGCCGCTGATTTCTGGCGCGTCGCTCGAGCCAAATGCGGAGGTAGTGACGCCCCCCGCGAGGCGGGTCCGCAAGGGCGGTGGCAAGGGTCAGGGTCGTTGACGGGAATGCGAAAAGTGGCCCCGCGACCCAGACCCCTGGCCATGCAGGAGAAATCTGTGGGGGTTTTAGTCGGTAGGGGCACCATGTCTGTCGTCGCCATGGTGTCGAGCCCGACATACCTCACCATGTCCCTGCATGGTGAGAATACGAAAATGTATTTCCCCCACATAAAAAAAAAAAAAAAAAAAAAAAAAAAAAAAAAAAAAAAAAAAGGTTAGGTTAGGTTCAGGAGGTGGTGCGGTGGCGCAGTGATGCCAGGGCCATCGCTCTGGAGAGGTGGAGGGAGCGGATTCTCTCTGGATCCACTCAGCGGGGGGCCGGCGCTCGACGGCTCCTCGAGGCGCTGCGGCCCATACTCGCTGAGTGGGTCAAGAGAGACCATGGGGTACTCACCTTCCGGACTACACAGGTGCTCTCGGGACATGGATGTTTCGGGAGATACTTGTGTAGGGTTGCCGGAAGGGAAGAGACCCCGGTGTGCCACCGGTGCGGTTGCGCGGAAGATACCGCGCAACACGCACTGGAGGCATGCCCGGGGGAGGAGGACACATGCCTGGGGGCAGATCTCTCATTGCCGACCATCTTGTCCAAGATGCTCGACAATGAGAGATCATGGGAAGCTTTCGTCTCCTTCTGTGAGACTATTGTCTCACGGAGGGAGACGGAGGAGCGAGAGAGGGAGCTTGACCCTCTCGCTCCTCCTTGCAGGCGGAAGCGGACACGCGGGCGAGCCACTAGGGCTCGCACCCCGTCTCCGCTCGGAGGGCCTGGGCCATCGGGCACTGCCTGATGGCCCACGCTCCTCCCGAGGTGGGGGACGCGCTGCTATAGGTTCTCCAGCGCGTCCCAGGAGCCACAATGCGGGGGTTCCGACCCCCCGCGAGGCGAGCCCGAAAGGGTGACATGGTGATGTCAGAGTTGCGCGGGCGAATGCGAAAGCGGTTCCGCAACTCTGACATTGCACCATTGTAGGGAAATCTTGTGACGGGGGTTTAGTTGGTATTGTGCCCTTCTGGCACCGAGTCCAACACGGTCCAACACTGCAACACTGCGTGCGTAAATGCATTCCCCTACACAAAAAAAAAAAAAAAAAAAAAAAAAAAAAAAAAAAAAAAGGTTAGGTTAGGTTGGGGTGCGGTGATCGGAAACCTCCTCGTGGTGCATCCTGGGCAACGTCACTCGGTAACTTATCTCCGTATATCTTACCCAGTGGCGGCTAATTCCGGTCGGGGAAGGCCGAACTTCTGAACGTGCTCCTCACCCTTAGAGTTGCACGAGCAGAAGTTCGGTAGGGGGGGACTGAAATGACTTGGAATGTTAGTGGGCTGATACGCTATCTGGCCTACTAATATCCAAGTCATTTCAGAAAGTGGTGGCGTGTCTTCCGGTGGACTCTGATGGCAGAGTCCAGCGCGGAAAGACACGGGCGCTTCACAGCGCAGTGTTGGTCGGAGAGTTTGCTTTGTGTTGCGACACTTAGCGATTTTCGTCAGGTGTCGCAACACAAAGTTCCAAATCTCAAGGTTCGGGGGTTGCCGAGGGGAGTGTCTGGCACGGGAGTCTGAAACTGCGCTGCTTACAGGGCGTAGTTTCAGACTCCCGATCCAGGCATGGTCGACGGGAGGTCGGCCGTTAGACCCCCCCACTGGGGAGCTATACCCATTCATGTAGCGAACTAAATTTAAATATGGACCAAGGCAATTTTCAAAATATTACCCAGAAGGGTCTCCGAAAGGAGGAATCCCTCCACGTCTCGCTAGAGACGTGCAGCCCCATGTATTCTGGGGGGGGCAAAAATTGCTTAACTGATACCACAAACGACATTGGCTTACGTAAAAAGGACTCTGATTGCTTATCGATAGGGAATAAGGAAAAGTTGAGAGAAGCGCGCGTCATCTTGACGCGTTACGAGGACGAAGGTGAATCGGACACCTCCGCCGCGTCTATGCAGACGGTGTCCGATACACCTTTTAGACGCTCACGGAAGAGAAGCGTCGACAGGAGGGACGGTTTTGGGAGTTGTCGCTCCCGCTCTGATTCCGGTGACTCCTTGGAAGGCCCCGCTACCAAGGTAGCTGCCGCCAGGAGAGGGAGAGGCAGACCGCCAACAACCGGCGAATTTGTTGCCTCTTGCCTCTGGGGCGCGCATCCTTGAGATTCCCGGGACAGAGAGGGATGCGATAGCTGATTCTTTGGCTGAGAAGCTCAGGGAGGTATTTAGAGGATCGGAGGAGTTGAAGGTGTCGAGACCGACCCTCACCGCAGACCTGCGAGTGAGTGGGTTGGACGACTCTATCAACTCCGCCGAACTGTTGGCGGCTCTGGCGCGGGCAAGTGCATGCCCTGCGGCTGATATCAAAGTGGGTGATATCAGAAGAGGCCCTGCAGGCATGGGCACTGCTTTTGTAAAGTGTCCCGTTGCAGCCGCGAAGAAAATGATCGCCAACGGTGGTCGCCTCTTAGTGGGGTGGGTGGCGGCGCAGGTCAAACTCCTGGAAGCGAGACCGCGCCGTTGCTTTAGGTGCCTTGCATTGGGCCACGTCAGAGCACAGTGCAAGTCAGAAGTGGATCGCAGCAACGATTGCTATCGTTGCGGCAAAATTGGCCACAAGGCCAAAGAGTGCAGTGCTCCACCGCTCTGTACTCTCTGCGAGGCCGCGGGAAAACCCGCGGAACACCTTTTCGGGGGCAAAGCTTGCGCCAAGCCCCCGTCTAATACAAAGGGAAAGAAGAAGCCAGCTAAGACCAAGCAAAAGCCTAGGTCGCAGCTAACTCGTCCAATAACGGAGCAGGCGGAAGACATGGAGGAAAGTTAGTATGGCAGCAAAGCTAACTTTCCTCCAGGCGAATATCAACCACTCCGCTAGTGCACAGGATCTACTTCTCCAGTGCATGGCGGAGCGGCTTATTCAGGTGGGTGTGGTGACTGAGCCGTACAGAGTCCCGTCGAGATCAGATTGGGTTGGGGACCTAGACGGATTAGTTGCAATCACCACACAGTCACCGGTGCCTTCGCCCACTTTCGTCGGTACCACGAGAGGTCGTGGTTTTGTCGCAACTGGGATCGGAGGCATGGTGATAATAGGGGTGTACTTCTCTCCCAACAGGGCCCTCGTCGAATTCGAGGACTTTCTCGTTGAGGTGGGGACCCTCGTGGGACAAAGTCGTCCCAGCCCCGTCATTGTTCTTGGAGATCTCAACGCAAAGTCAACTGCGTGGGGATCTCTGACAACCAACGCGCGAGGCAGGGTTGCAGAAGAATGGCTCAGTGAGACGGGACTGTGTGTAGTCAATGTGGGAATGGAACTCACTTGTGTGCGGCGGGATGGAGGATCGGTGGTCGATGTGACTCTTGCCACCCCAGAGGTTGGTCGACGTATTCTCGACTGGAGGGTACTGGTGGACGAGGAAACGCTTTCCGACCAACGCTATATTCGCTTCGATGTTTCTTCGTCTTCGTTGGTACAGCGTCCAATAGTGCCGCTCGTTTCAGGCCCCAGATGGGTACTGAAGCGCCTTAACTTGGAGCTGTTACAAGAAGCAGCTTTAGTCCAGGCGTGGAATGCCAGACCGGCAGAACCGTTGGACGTAGACGAGGAGGCCGAAGCTCTGTGCAAAGCGATGTCGCACGTCTGCGACGCCGCCATGCCCAGAGCAAAGGCCCTACCCAGCAGACGTCAGGTCTACTGGTGGACTGAAGAAATCGCAGAGCTGCGCCGCCACTCTATGGCAAAACGTCGCCTCTATTTGCGACACCGGAGGCGTAGAAATTGTGACATAGAGGAGTCTAACGCCCTGTATGCGTCATACAGAGAAGCGTTACTGATTCTCCGCGCTGCAATTGCCGAAGCAAAGGAGGCGTCATGGCGACAGCTGCTGGAGTCGCTGGATCGAGATCCGTGGGGGCGCCCCTACCAAATGGCGAGGCGAAAGCTTCGCCCGTGGGCGCCTCCCGTCACCAGTACGCTGGAGCCACAAGTCCTGCGGCGGGTGGTTGAGGGACTGTTCCCGGATAGTCCGGGAACCGACTTTGTCCCTCCCACCGCAGTTGTAGCACGGGAAGATAACTCCACGGAAGAGGAGGACGAGCCTCCCGATGTCTCAGAGGGAGAATTGGGAGCGGCCGTCCTGAAGATGAGGGCCAAGAACACAGCACCGGGGCCTGACGGTATACCCGGCCGTGTGTGGGCACTCGCTCAGGACGCTCTGGGCCCTCGCCTCAGGAATCTCCTTAGCCGCTGCATGCGAGAAGGGAGATTCCCAAGGCGATGGAAAAGAGGGAGACTGGTCCTCCTCAGAAAAGAGGGGCGGCCTGAGGACGAGCCATCCGGCTACCGTCCAATAGTCCTGCTGGACGAGGCGGCCAAGCTCTTGGAGCGTATCGTCGCTGCCCGCCTAGCCAGGCACCTCGAGACGGTGGGCCCGAATCTCTCCGACAAGCAGTTTGGGTTCCGGCGAGGTCGTTCGACGATTGACGCCATCAATCTCGTCCACGACCTCTCCGAGAAGGCGTTCTCCAGTGACGGGGTGTTGTTGGCGGTGTCTTTAGACATAGCCAACGCGTTTAACACCCTGCCCTGGACAACTATCACGGAGGCGCTCAGATTGTACCGAGTGCCCCGGTACCTGCGGTGCCTCGTTGAGAACTATCTTTCTGAGAGAGTCGTAGTGTTCCCAACGAAGGAAGGAGAAGTAGCGAGCCCCATGTCACGCGGAGTTCCACAGGGGTCTGCTCTCGGGCCATCCCTGTGGAACTTAGGCTATGACTGGGTGCTCAGAGGCGCTAATTTGCATGGCGTCGGCCTAATTTGCTACGCCGACGACACGCTAGTTACCGCCAGAGGAAGAGATTACCGCGAGGCAACACGGCTTGCGACCGCGGGTGTTGCAGCCGTAGTCGCAAGAATTCGGAGTCTGGGCTTGGAGGTGGCGCTCCACAAATCGGAGGCAATATGCTTCCACGGCCGAAGAAGACCGCCACCTGCAGGCTCACACATAGTGGTTAGTGGCGTGACCATTCCTGTCAAGCCGACACTGAAGTACCTTGGTGTCGTGCTTGACAGCAAGTGGAAGTTCGGGGCTCATCTCCGTCAACTTGCTCCAAAGTTGACGCAGACAGCGTCGGCGTTGAGCCGGCTCCTCCCGAACATGGGCGGAGGCAGCGGACGCTGCCGCCAACTTTACATGGCGGTGGTGAAATCAATGGCGCTGTACGGGGCTCCAATATGGGTGGACCGGCTGGACCGCCAGGACATGGCGCTCCTTCACCGGGCCCAGCGGACGATGGCTGTGAGAGTGTGTCGGGGATACCGCACAATCTCACATGAGGTGTCTTGTGTTCTCGCCGGATCACTGCCCTGGCGCTTAGAGGCCGAGGTTCTTTCCTCAGTCTATTGGCGCCGGGCGCGAGCGAGAGACGAGCACCTGCGCTTCGCCCCACAAGAGGTGGTGCGATGGCGCAGGGATGCCAGGGCCAGAGCCTTGGTCAAGTGGAGAGATGAGATTCTCTCTGGACCTACTCAGCGAGGAGCCGGCGCTCGACGGCTCCTCGAAGCGATCCAGCCCATCCTCGTTGAGTGGATCCAGCGACGACATGGAGTCCTCACCTTCCGGACCACACAAGTGCTCACCGGGCATGGCTGCTTTGGGAGTTACTTGTGCAAAATAGCCGGTAGGGAGGAGACCCCTGTTTGCCACCGGTGCGGTTTCGCGGTCGACACTGCGCGACACGTGCTGGAGGCATGCCCGGGTGAAGAGGAACCGCGGTTATCCCTGGTCGCGGTCGTGGGGGCGGACCTCTCACTGCCGACCATCTTGTCTAAGATGCTCGAAAGTGAGAGGTCGTGGGAAGCGGTAGTCTCCTTCTGTGAGACCGTTATCTCGCGGAGGGAGACGGAGGAACGAGAGAGGGAGGTAGACCCTCTTGCTCATCCGCGGAGGCGGAAGAGGACACGGAGGCGAGCCACCCTGGCTCGCACTCCATCTCCACTTGGAGGGACTGGGACGTCGGGCGTCTAGGGCCGCCCGACACCCAATCTAGGGATAGGCCCTCCCGAGGAGGAGACGCGCCGTGGTTTCTGGTGCGTCCCTGGAGCCAAATGCGTGGGTTCTGACCCCCCGCGAGGCGGGCCCGCAAGGGTGACGGAAGAGGTGGAGACGCGGTCGAATGCGAACGTGACCCTACGGCTCTACCTCTTACCGTGACGGAGAAACCTGTGGGGGTTTTAGTCGGTAGGGGCACCACTCTTGAGTGGAGTCGAGCCCGACACACCTGCCGTGTCCCCACACGGTGGACGGTGCGTAAATGCATTTCCCCCACATAAAAAAATAAAAAAAAAAAAAAAAAAAAAAAGGTTTGGTTAGGTTAGGTTAGGTTTTTTTTTTTTTTTTTTTTTTTTCCTGTCCCGGTGCAAGGACCGGGCCCGCGAGCTATCCCTAACGTGGGTGATTAGGGTTTTTTCACCTTTATTTATTGTGTTAACAAAACTTATTAAATCTACTTTTCCTTATGGTACTTATATCATATTTACATTTTTTGCTTACAGAGTTACATAATTATTAATATCTAGTTATGATTTTACATAATATTACATTTTGGTTGTTATATAATTATCCGAATGTTTATATATCATATTTCGTTTAGGTTGGAGGCAAGTATTCAAAATTACTTGTGCCAATCCCTATTTTAAGTCTATTTATTTCTATCAATAACTTTTTTACAAATATCGTCGCCAAAATCCAAAAAACTTTGATATATATGCTTATTGCTTAAGATGTTTGCCAGGTTTTCCAAAATTATTGTCTGACCAATTTTTTGCTCTGTTTCAAATCTCTCTTTGCTGTAGATTGGGCATTCTGTCAGGACATGTAAGGGCGTTTCTCCCCTACCCGGCTCGCACACGCATGACGGGTCACTTTTGAGCTTAAATGTTTGAGCACGATGTAAATAGTGTGAGAAACCGCCGTGACCCGTCAACATCTGTGTCAGGGTTCCATAAGGTCTTACCCTCCTGACAACTGCGTGCGCGTCGATCGAATTGGGGAGGAACGCCCTTGTGGTGGATGCCGTTTCGCCTGTTGTGTATCTCCTGTTCCATTCATCAAGCGACTCCATCCGGATTTGTCGCTTGATGAATGAAACAGGGTATTTGTCGTAGTGTGGCCTGGTTTTCAGTTGTAGCGCCGATTGTTTTGCCAACTCGTCTGCTCTCTCATTCCCCTCGAGTCCGGCATGGGCTTTGATCCAGTACAATTTTATGTCTTTGCCTGTTTCTTGGATGTCTTTTGCCTTTTTTCTTATCTCCATGACGAGGGGATTGAGAGAGCAGGCGCCTGTCACTGCCTGAAGGGCCGCTCTGGAGTCGCTGTATATCCCGAACGATAAGCATCGGCTGCCAAGGACCTCCTCCATAGCACCGTGGATTGCGAAAAGCTCAGCCTGGTAGACGGTGCAATAGGACGACAGCTTGAATTTTTTGGATTTGGTCTCGGCGGTATCCGTCCATAAGGACAGGGCCGCTCCGACTTTCCCTTCAATTTTGCTGCCGTCAGTGAATATTTTTACGGGATGTTTCGTTTCCTTTACTTGTTCCTCGTCTACCAGGTTTTCAAACTGCAGTTCAACGCGTCTCGCTGGATGTGGGATGTCTGCAAATGTAGCTCTCCGCTCGATCTCCCCGCCCTCCGGTACAGGCGAGGACACTCCCCTCCTAGCCTCGTAAAGGGCTGCAGCTTCCTGCAGTCTGAGGTCCAAGGGGAGTATCCCGGCCAGCACCAAGGCTGAGTTAAGGGAGACCGTGCGGTGAGCTCCACAGATCTTCTGCGCGAAACCACGTTGAACCGCGTTCAATTGCTTTCGCACACATTGCTTCTTGGCAGCCGATGCCCACGCCGCAGCAGCATACAGCACAATCGGTTCTACAACTGCGGTGTAAATACTGCGGACTACCTCCGGGTGAAGACCCCAGCTTATTTTTGCGGCTCTGGACAGATGTTTATAGATGTTTATTGCTTTTATGCAAGTTTTCGCGACATGGGTGTTAAAAGTAAGCTTGTCATCTATCCAGAGCCCCAAGAGTTTGGTCTCTTTAATCATTGAAATTGGGGTCCCGCCCATGTTCAGCCGTGGGGCGTCATATTTAAGCTTGTTCGTGAACACTACAGCGTTGGTCTTGTGTGGTGCGAACTTTGCTTTGTTTCGAATTCCCCACTGCTGAACATAGGCGAGCGCCTCGTTCGCTTGTTTTTCAACTTCTAGGGCCGTATCCCCGTCGAAAACCAGCACCACGTCATCGGCAAAGGCCTGGCAATAATCGCCACGTGCCCTTAGGCCACGGAGGAGAGGGTCGAGGAGCAGGTTCCACAGGATGGGTCCACCAATGGATCCCTGGACACATCCCTTAGATGTTTTCTTTGACACCTGTTCCCCAGCATACACCACATTTACGTCTCGGTCTCGGAGGTAACTATCCATTACCCTTCGGATGTTTACTGGAGTTTTCTCTTCCGCCAGCCTAACCCGTATCGCGGGCCACCAGGCGCCATCGAAGGCTCCCTCTATGTCCAATGAGATTAGTGTAACTAGCTTTTTCTGAGCAATCTTGTTTTTTATTCTGTTCATTAGGTCATAGAGGGAGTCCTCGGTACTCCTCTGCGGCATGAACCCGTACTGGCTGGGGCTCAGGCGGGGAACAAGGCACCATTTTATTCGGCTCACCAGCATCTTCTCCAGAATCTTTCCCAGCACCGGCAACAAACCTATTGGCCTGTAGGCTTTTGGCTCCGTGTAATCCGACCTGCCCGGCTTCCTCAAGATTACAACGGTAGCATTCTTCCAGGCTTTTGGGAAGTAACCAATTTCTAGGCATTTATTTGCCAGTGCCAGGAATATGTCAGGGTGTCGTCCTATCGCCCTCTGACAGATGTCTGCTGTGAGTCCGTCTGGGCCAGGTGCCTTTTTTGGGTTGAAGCTGTCCACTGATGTCTTGAGCTCTGCGAGCGTAAATGGCGGGTCATGCTGTTCATCATGGCTCCGTGCATTTATTTGGCCAGCTTCATCCCTTATCCGCCTGTGTTCTTGGTTATCCTCCGATGTAACATCCTCCGGGTAAAAAGTTTCCGCCAATAGCGTTGCCGACTCTCTAGGGGTCAGCACAGCACCATTTTTTATTAAAGGCAGATCCTCCTGTCGCTTCGTTGTCCTTCCGATTACCCTGTAAATTCCCTCCCACATCCCCTCTCTATCCTGTCTTGCACAGAAGTCCTTCCAGCTGTGGATCTGTGCCTCTTTTACCTTCTCTTCATAATCTTTTTTCTTTTTCAGGTACTCATTGACAACCCTCTCCCTGCGGATCGGCGCAGCACACCGGATCCGGTTTTTTCCTGCAGTGACCTCCTTCTTCAGGTTAGCGAGCTCCTCGGACCACCACGGTAAGTTAATTTTTGTATTCGTTTTAAGTTTAGGGACACTTTTGTTGCATGTATCTATTATGATGTTAACATATGTATTTATTTTATTTTCCAATTCTTCTTTATGTTCTATTTTGTTTATTTCCTCTTCATTTATTTTATTGGTAATTTGCGATTCTGACAGTTTTTTATGAAAATTTTCCCAGTCAGCCTTTTTTGTGTTATATACCCTAGTTGTTCTTTTTACACTAACTCCTTTTGATTTTTCCAGTCTGATCTTGAAAGTAATAGTGTTGTGGTCCGAGGTCGTGATCCCTTCGTCAATGTTCCAATCCACTATCAGGTCCTGCAGTCCCGGCGCGCATGCGGTCACGTCCACGAAGCTGCTGTACGTAACTCCTCCCCGCACGGTGAAAAATGTAGGGATGGTGTTGTCATTGAGCACCTGACGGTCAAGGTCCTCAAGCACGCCGGCCATGTCCTCGCCCCTTTCGTCGGTAGTCGCGCTCCCCCACCACGCACTCTTTGCGTTTGCGTCGCCGCCTACAATCAAGTTTTGGGGAGAGGTTCTCCTTATTTTACTCAGCTGCTCCAGGTATGGCTCTATTTTATGGGGTTTGGGCTCGAAGTAGAACGAGGCTGTGGCGATCTCCCAGGCTTCCGTTTTTATCCTCACGACAGCGATGTTTGTCGTCGTGAGGTCAGGGCATTGGACGACGTCCAGATCTTGGTCGAAGACTGCTACTGCAGCTTTGACTGGACCGTCATCCGATGCGGCCTGGAAGATCCTCACACCTCTATAATTTTTCATTTTGCCCTTTCCTCCGATATATGGCTCCTGGAGCAATGCGAAAGCCACCCCCCTCTTTTGTGCTTCTATCATCAACTCTTGTGTCGCGCTTTCCTTCCTTTGCAGGTTGGCTTGGAGGGCAATGTATGGTCTCGCATTAACTTTGTCCTTGTTTGTAGCCGGGACGCCCTTAGCAGTAAGCCACTGCTGCTCTGGCTAAGGAGTCCCATTTTCTCCTGATCGCGCATTCCGGACTGAAGGCGTTGTGGTCGGTCCTGTCTTGTTTTGCCTTCATGCAGTTGCAGCACGAAGGTGCCACTCCCGCTAGCCAATTTGCGCACTCTGCCTTCATGTGTGGTCCACCACAGTGACTGCACTTTTCTATGGCCTCTGTGCAGAAGCGGCGCCCATGCCCGTAGCCAAGGCACATGGAGCACTGCACCAGCGGAGACTGGTCCTCCACCCTTACGCGCTGTAGGTTGATATGGACCGCTCCCGCTTCCAGCATGCGTTGCCAGACTGTGGTGGACACCCTCAGTATGACATGGTTGGTATGAGGGTTTCTAGTACGTCTTTTGAAGGCTATTTCGACTTTATATTGAGGCCCTTCACTCTCCCTGAAAATATGTTTGTTCTGGTTTTGGTTAGGTTAGGTTAGGTTAGGTTAGGTTAGGTTAGGTTAGGTTAGGTTAGGTTAGGTTAGGTTAGGTTAGGTTAGGTTTTTTTTTTTTTTTTTTTTTTTTTTTTTTTTTTTTCCTGTCCGGGCTCAGAGGCCCGGCCCGCGAGCTAGGTCCCTAACAAGGTCAGGGTTTAATACAGTTTATTTATTTGCTTATGCTATTTCTTAAATTTAAAGAGTTAAAGTTAGTTAATATTATTACAGTGTTTGTTGTATCTTTTTGTGTTTTACATTTCTTGGAATATTCTAGTGGTTTTATTTCTGTAATTTGGTTCTATGGTTTAAAATTTTTATTTCTATCCTATCTTATACAATACATTAATTGTTTAGTTTTACATTATTTTTATTACATTATGATTCCGTCAGTTGCACATTTCTCGCAACATGGTATATCTTGCGTATATAGTTTTATACATCTGAGTTCTACAGGCTTTAACATTTTGAGTTATTTTAAGGTTTAGCTTCATAACTTTATTTCTTATCATATACATAGATGGTCACTTTTTAATATAATTCAATATATTGTAGTGGGTCCATTTCGTACCTATTTGTTTATTTTCATACATATCTTTTTTACATGTTTGCCGTTATTTTGCTTTGTTAACTGTTTATTATATAATGTTCGGTGAGTCTTGACGCGCGATTGATGGGTGTTGTGTGTTGTGCAGTACAATATTTGAACCGTACTATACTGTGTGTAGATATGCTCGATGTGGTGTGTGTCTACAATGCCTATCTTATTTTAATGTTGAATGTCGTGCTGTGTTGTGTATCGTGATGTGCTATTTGGTGTGTTGTTCTGTAACGTATTATATATACACTTTCTTTTTGTAAATGTCTGGTTCATAGGTTACCTTGCTCATCCATTTACTTTGTGTAGTCCGTGTTGTCCATGTCATTGTGTTTTGTTGGAGTGTTTCGTATGTATCTGTTTTGTTTTGTTTATTGTATGTGTTTGTGTCACCCGTCACATCACGCTTTCGTCCCGGCGTGGCACCGCTTTTTCTGTCCGCTATACTTTTCGTCCGCTGCGAGTTTGTGTGTGTATGTTTATGCGCAATTTTAAGTGGTTTTTGTATTTTAATGTGAGTGAGTACTTGTGTGTTTGCGTTCTTTATTGTGAGTGTATCTGCGTAGTGATTTTTGTCTGTCTGTGTGTGTTTAGTTTCAATTAAAATTTTTCCCGGTTTCACATGAAACTGGGTCATATTTATTTTATTTGTGTAGTGTACTGGAGTGTTGTTTATTTTACGTGTATTTTGTGTGTTGTCGCTGCGGACGGAACCTTTGAAAGCAGAAATATCAATTTGGCTGCCCTCAGCAGTACGCCACGGTAGATCGCGCAAGCGCATCCCATTTCTTTCTCACCGGGCAGTCACTGCTGAAGGCATTATGTTCTACATTATCCATCTTTGTCTTAACGCAGTTTGTGCAACTGGCGGGGCCATCCGCGAGCCGGACCGGACACACGTCCATGAGGTGCGGTCCGCCGCAGTGGCCGCACACGTCGACCGGGTCTTGGCAGAACTTCTTACCGTGACCGTACCCGAGGCAGCGCGAGCACTGGATCAGTGGGGACTGATCCGTGACCCGCACGCGCTGCATGTCGACGTGTGCGACCCCGGCGGCGGTCGCAGCCTGCCATACACTCGGCGGCACCCTGAAGACCACGTTGGTGGTCAATGGGTTTCTGGCTCTCGCCCTGTAGTAGACCTCAAGGTGTGCTTCACTGACTTCGCAGTTTTTGAAGAGGTGCAGGTTCTGGGTCTTCAAAGACCCCACGATGTCCTCATTAGTATTACTCTTGAGGACACCGTAGAGTTTTATTAACGGATCCTTATTCTTCATCTCTCGCACTGTGAAGTTTTTCTTGATTTTTTCCTTCACCCGTTTCAAGTCTTCCAGATCCCTGCACCCCACAATGATTTTGCTGTCCCTTGCTCTTCTAATTCTATCAATTCTGGTTCCTTCCTCCTTTGCATTTAAAAGTTTGCGCATCTTATTGAAAACTTCCTCTCCTGTGTCATTTTTGTTCTGTGATCCTACGATTATTGAGTGCATAGCGGACGACTCCGGCCGCGCAACGGGCAGAGTCGCCGCGACACTCGAATATGTCGGTCGGTCTGTCTGTGTGTTTGTTTGTATTGTCTGTACTTGTTTTGAGAGTTCCTCGAGTTTTTGCTTGTTTTCCATTAATATTTCCCCTTGTTTATCTATTTTCGCTACTAGTGTTTCGTGCTGTTCCGTCTGTTTGTTCGTCTGTCTGTCTGTTTGTGTTTGAGAGTCTGTTTTATGTGTTGTTCGGGGTAGTCCAGTGGTCACTTGGCTTTCTTTCACTAGTTGATACAAGCGCTCGACTACCTCTACTACGTTTTTTATTACATCCTTACTCGTATTTCTAGCGCCTTTTTTTAAGTGAGTTTTGGCTTTTACGAGCAAGGATCGCGCTTCCGCGACCCGGTCGTCTGCCGCCGTCCTCACCCGTCGCGGCGGACTCACCTGCATCCCGAAGGATAGCCTTCGAGCTGCCGGCGAGTCCACCGTTGTCCTCGATGTTGGTGAGGAGGCTGGCGAGGAGGCGGTCGCGACGCTCTGGCTCGGCGCGTCTGGTGTTTTCTCTCGTTCTTCACTGGGACCGGCCAGTGTCAGGGTGCGGTTTGCGTCTTTATCTTCAGGTTTTGCTGGTGTACGGAACATTTCCGCTTTCGTTTTTGCAAGGAAGAAGGAAGAAGGGTGACTAACGTAGGCGTCGGGCGCCGCGTTTTTAAACTCGATTTCGAGTTAGGTTATTAGAATATAAACGTCTAACTCAGTGTAAAGAGCTGAGTCAGCTTGTCTATATAAATTTGTTTTTGTCAAAATTTTTCCTAATTTAAATAATAATAATAGTAATAATAACTAATAAATTTAATGTCAACTATTTTGTGTTTTTTTTTGTTTCAGGTTTTTTCCCCAGAGAACCTCTTCGTCCAGCGGCCTACTGTGTGGTGTGATGGAAGTGCGGTGAAGGGAGAGCAGTACTGGTAAGTACTGTATGCGTGTGTGTGTGTATGTCAGAAGCGTGCGTGTTTCAGTTTGTGTCGTCCGCCAGTCAATAGCGTCGTCCGGCGATCGCCGACCAGTTAGTGTGTTGAGTGTGTGTGTATGTATGTGTGTGTGTGTGTTGGTAAGAATGATTTGTGTTTGATTGTGTGTTTTAGTTTGTATGTTTTTTATGTATGTAAGGGTGTGTGTGAGTGTATGTGTGTAGTGTTATATTGTAAGACGAGCTCTGCAGATCGCGTCTTTACCTACCACCGATTTTACAATTTTGCTCTATGTAGAGTCTTTCTTGTAGAGTCCTTGGGTTATCTATTTAACCTGTTTATATGTTACACAAAGCAATTCTGAGTCAATATACCTTTTATAAAAATACTCTATGTAGAGCCACCTTAATAGAACTTTGGGTTGCTCTATTCAGTCCATTCCTATACTTATTTGAACAATTTCTTAATCTAATTATTTTACAATTTCCTCTATGTAGAGCCTTTATTGCTCTATCCTACAGTTTTAGTTTGGGTCACCTCAACCCCGAAAACCGTTCTCCAATCGGACTATTTGTTCTAGAGTTATTAACAGTTTAAGTTTTCCCATACAAGTTTTAAGGGGGTCCGGTTAGGCTGGTCAAATTTTAATTTATGGGGTAGGGGGTTGTAACTTGGGGGTTGTGTCCGGAAGGGTCAATTTTGTGCGTAGCGGGGGGTGGGTTTAAGGGAGGGGGGCCGAAATTTCGTCCTTTTTGACCTAGGACGCACCGTTTTTGAGTTATAAGGTGTTTTTTGAAATATCCTTATCTTTACCGTCTTATCTTTTGCGGTTGGGGGAATCTGACTAAGTTTATTAAATTTGTTATCTAGGCCAAAACTATAATTCGATTTTTGTTCAAAATTTAAGTCTTATGGGGAATGAATTAAGCTTGACGGGAGGCGTACCAGCTAATGTGTAACTATGGGGGTTGATTTTATACTGAATTTACAATTTTAGGGGTTGTTGTTTACGAACTTCAAATGGATGGTTTCGGGGTTAAGGGTGGTGTTATGTCCTCGGAAAAAGCACGGTGGGGTGAATGGGGACCCAAACTTATCTACAGGGGGTTGTGTGTTCGAAAAGGGGTGCGGGGTGTCGCAAATTTTTGAGGTTTTTTGGAAAAATCTCCCCGGGGGTGGTTTTTGGGGGTAGATATGGGTAGGTTGCCCAAATAATTGTTTCACCAGCGTGAACCAGTTTTTCGTTATTTTTGCGATATCTCGCACCCCCTCCGAGTTATAACGGTTACCAACTTAGTTGGTAATGGAGTTTTTCGCTCCTGTTTCACAAATCCACAAATATACAAGTATAAATTTATCTTAAAATTATAAAAAAGAATTTTACCGCAGTGGCTTGAATTTCTTCTCACGACGACGGTTGTCTGGTGCCTCTTGGGGGGGCTCTGCACCCTCCAGAAGCCGTCGAAGTTAGGGGTAGCTGACAATTTTCTGCAAATGACCGCTATTTTCTAAGATGTACGTCGAAAACTTTTCTTCGGGAACAAACTTTCTTCCGCGGGGTCCTAATGTGTTTTTCCACCCGGTCTTTTCCCAATTTTCGGGGTTGCGGTTCCTTGTTGGTTTCGCCGCTTTGCGTTTTGCAGTAAAATTTTTTGCTCTGTTCAGTACAATTTTTCCCTGTGCAAAAAGTTTCAGTCTGAAAATTATAATTTTGAAACCTATCCAATTGGTGTTAACTGCGCTTTCTTCCAGCGTTCAAAAATCACTATGTGATCGCTGTCAATTTTTTGCAATTAGGAGTTAAAAAGTCATTAAGAATTTCACCAACTGCATATGTGTTAATTCTCCGCTCCTGGTTGGAATTTTTCCGCGGGCAAAGCCTTCCCGTGCTCCTCCTGAGTCCAGCTATAGAGGGGGCCTGCTTGTGTTTTTCCAGGGCTTGAACCCTGGAAGTTGGGCTCCTCGTGGTTTTTCTGTCCTCCTCTATATCTCCCAGGGGCGCGACGGGAAAAATCTGGAACTTTGCCCGTGGATGCTCCTTGATATTGTCCTCGGGTTGACGTACGAAAATGTGTGGGGAACAGGTCTATTTTGGCCAGCTTTTGCGTTTTAAGGTTAGAAAGTCCGTTTCTAACCTAAAACGCGTGGCTCAAGATGGGAAAACCACTCTGGAGTGTCCAATTTTCATTCGATCCGGGATTTTTTCAATGTATACACTTTTTTGTCACTTGCACTTGTTTTGATAAAACTTTCACTAGTTTTCGCGCACTTTGACTTATTTTAACGTATTTTTAAGCGCGGAGCTGCACGTTTTAGATGCGCGCACGGTCAGGGGAGGTGCGGGACTGGGTTAGGTTAGGTTTTTTTTTTTTTTTTTTTTTTTTTTTTTTTTCCTGTCCCGGTGCAAGGACCGGGCCCGCGAGCTAAGGGGTCCCACCATGGGGTAAGTGGGTCAAATACAGAGTTCTTTATTTGCTACAGTTTTTCTTAAGTGTAAAAATAAATTGTTAGAATGTGTACATTTGTCTTTCTTACATATTTCGATATAAAACTATGGGTGTTACATTTGCGTTTTTTCTGTTCTAGTTAGTCATATGCTACATATTTATTCTATTTTACTGTCGATACATTTGTGTTATAGCAATAATTTCAGACATGTTTTATGAAATCGTAGTTGTTAACAATAATAGTACTTGAATTTTTTACAATTATTCGTCGGGCACTGTTGTGTATATAATGAAATATACATCAGTGATTCCATTTAATGCATAATATAGTTTTCTGTGAGTCTGTTACTGTTTTTACATTTAGTTCTTTTTAGGTTTCTAATACTTACTGCTTATACTTATACCTCTTGTACAATAACCATTTTCATTTTTGGTATCTCCATTTTTACAATCTTTTTCATCTGCCGCCGCTTGAGCAGGTGTCCGAAGTAGTACAGGTGTTTATCTATAATTGTGAACGTTTGTGCGTGTGTGTGTGTTTGGTACTTATAAATACTTTAGAGCTTGTGTATTTTGTTTAGGGGATATGAGTGTGTCTGCAGTAATGTCTGTGTGTTTGTGTAGGTCATTTGTGTATTCTTGTTGGATGCATGTGTGTAAGGGTGTGCCTGTGTGTGAAGCATGTATATGTAGGCGCATGTTTTAAAATTCTGATTATGTTTGTGTGTTATGTATTTGTTTTGGAGCGATGTTTGCGATTTCATTATACGTGCCAGGATTTCTGTATGTGGTTTGTTCGTGAATTGGGATTTCGATGAGTCTACGGGCTTCTTGTCATTGTAAATGCTTGTAACATTAACATATATTGTTCTCGCATTTACTAGTTTCGTCTGGACTGTTCATTCCAATCACTTAGCAAATACAGGGGTTTCAAAATCGTTTTGACGTATTTTGCAAACATAGTGGGATCTGTGTGCTTGACGTTCAATGGAGATGCTTTTCTAGTTATCGGTTTTCTTACTCGTTTTTTAGATCGGATATTGCGCCACACGGCGGCCGACTTGTAGATTCCTTTCGCATTTTGTTCGGTTTGCGGCAACCTGTCCGCTGTTTGTTTGTTCTCGTGTTTGAAAGTTGTGTTCATGTGGTTCTTATAAATTTTTGTGTAGTTTGCCATTGTTATCTTTTTGTGTTTTTTAGCGTGTGTAAGTGTCGCAGTGTGTGTATGTTCGATCGTAATTTGCTCCGGTTTCTCATGAAGTCGGAGTATATTTATCGTGTTTGCGTAGCATATTTGTGTGGTTGTTGTTTCTTGTCTGTTTTTGGGTGTGTGTTTGTTTTTAGTTAGTGTAAGGTAGCAGCAAACCGAACTTTTGATACTATCTTTCGCAGGGAACGCGCCCTCAGCAATACGCCACGGTGGATCGCGCTAGCGCATCCCACTTGCGCCTCACCGGGCAGTCATTACCGAAGGCGCCATGCCCTACGAAGTCCAATTTATCCCTGGCGCAGTTCACACATGTGGGGGGACCCCCCGCGAGCCAGATCGGGCACTCGTGCTTCAGGTGCGGGTCGCCGCAGTGACCGCACACGTCGACCGCTTCCTGACAGAATTTTTTAGCGTGACCATAGCCAAGGCAGCGCGAGCACTGGATCAGTGGGGATTGGTCTGTGACCCGCACGCGCTGCATGTCGACGTGTACAACCCCCGCGGCAGTCGCTCCTTGCCAAACTGCTGGCGGCACTCTGAGCACCACATTTGTGGTGAAGGGATTTCGCGCCCTTGCGCGATATCGTACCTCACATCGAGCTTCCTCTTCGTTCAAGTCTTTGAACAGATGTTTGTTTTGTATTTGAAGAGACTTTACGATGTCCTCATTAGAATTACTTTTGAGGACACCGTGCAGCCTTATGAGTGGGTCTTTATTTTTCATTTCAGTAACCGTGAACTGTTCTTCTTTTTCTGCCAATCTCTCCCTAACCTTCTTTATATCCTCTTTGCTCCTGCATCCCACTATTATCTTCCGGTCTCTAGCTCTACGAATTTTGTCGATTTTCATTCCCTCTTGTTTTGCATTTACAACACTCCTGATTTTTTCAAAGACCTCTTCTCCCGTTTTTTCATTTCCTTTTGACTCTATTATAATAGAATGCATCTGCGTCGGCTGCGCCCTCGTGTTTGGTGAGGCCGCTGTCACGTTGGCATATGTCATTCTAGTTATTTGTCTATTTATTTGTGTGTCGTGTTGTGATTTTACTATTCTTGAAAGCTTTTCTATTTCTTCTTTGTTTTGCAGTAATATTAAGTTTTGACGGTCCAATTTTTCTGTTATACTATGAGTAAATTTTTCTGATATTTCTGTCTCTATATTTTTATTTTGCTGCTGTTTGGTTGTCATTTGAGGCTGTCCAGCGGTTGTCTGGCTCTCTTTCACCAGCTGGTATAACCGTTCGGCAGCCTCAGTGACTTTTTTGATAATTTCTTTACTAGTGTTTCTTGATAGTTTACACTGCTGTTTTATTTTAATAAGGAGGGATCGTGCCTCCGCGACTCTGTCGTTCGCCCGCAGTCCTGTCTCTTTTGGTGGGCTCACATCGAAGGACAGCCTGCGGGCAGGCGGCGAGTCATCGGGGGCCTGCGGTGCGGGGAGGTGCAGCGGGTATGAGGTAGCCAGGCCGGGTCCGCTCGGCTCTGGATAGTCAGCGTTTGCTTCTTGGTCGTTCCCGTGCGGCGACGGGAAGTCTGAGGTCAACAATTTTTCTGGGCCCGCCAGTGTCTGTGTTTTGTTTGCGTCTTCGCGAAGAGGTTTCCGGGGTGTTCGGAACATTATTTTACCAGGTGTTGATGAGGGGATGTGGTCGTCAGAGCGCCTCGGCGCTAGAAGCCGATGTGTTTAAAAATAGTTGTCTGTGTTCGGTGTAGAGGCATAGAATAGATAATACAGATAGAACGGACACTCCCCACCCCCCGCCAGTTTCAAGCTTCCTACCCCGCAAGAACGCGAGAAGCACTCAGCGACACGACATAGATGACACGCACACATGCGTAAATGCGTTCGAACGACATATGCGAGATGTGTGAGTGTAGGTATGTCAACTGCACCGTCTGTATAGATTTTAGGCCGAGTGTCCGGGGTGTGGTAGAGGGCCGAATAGACGAGTCAATTTGTGTGTATAAGTAATATTTATGTATAAATTTTTGCGTATTGCCTGTTTCAGGTCCGGAGTCAAAGAACAGCCAGCGTCATCCGGCGATCGCCGATCAGTTGGTGAGTTGTGTGTATGTGTGTGTGTGAGTGAGAATGTTTGCGATTCGTTCGTGATTTGTATGAGAGAATTGAGTGCGGTGTGTCTGGTCGTTTGTCGCTGAGGTGTGTTAGTGTGTGTATAAATTGTATGTACTGTGTGTATGTAAAGGTGTGTGTGACTGCTGTGTGTAGCGTTGTATTAACGTGTTCTCCTGAGTGGGTTAGGTTAGGTTAGGTTAGGTTAGGTTAGGTTAGGTTAGGTTAGGTTAGGTTAGGTTAGGTTAGGTTGGGATGCGGTGATCGGAAACCTCCTCGTGGTGCATCCTGGGCAACGTCACTCGGTAACTTATCTCCGTATATCTTACCCAGTGGCGGCTAATTCCGGTCGGGGAAGGCCGAACTTCTGAACGTGCTCCTCACCCTTAGAGTTGCACGAGCAGAAGTTCGGTATGGGGAGGGACTGAAATGACTTGGAATGTTAGTGGGCTGATACGCTATCTGGCCTACTATCATCCAAGTCATTTCACAAGTGGCGGTTTTGTCCTCTGGAGGACTCTGATGGCAGAGTCTTGCGCAGACGGGCATCGGGCGCAGTTGGCGCATTTGCGGTTGGATCCATTTTGGATCGGTGAGTTCGCTTTGTGTTGCGACACTTTGCGATTTTCGTCGGGTGTCGCAACACAAAGCTCCAAATCTCAAGGTTCGGGGGTTGCCGAGGGGAGTGTCTGGCACGGGAGTCTGAAACTACGCTGCTTACAGGGCGTAGTTTCGGACTCGCGATCCAGGCATGGTCGACGGGAGGTCGGCCATTAGACCCCCCCACTGGGGAGCTTCACCCCTCAAGAAGTAAACAAAATGGAAAGCAATTTTAAGAGTACAACTACCCAGGAGGGTCCTCGCGAGAGGGAATCCCTCCACGCTCCGGCGTGCAGTCCCCAATCGTACTCTGGGGGGGACAAAAATTGCAGTACATCTAACGACGACATTGGCAAACGTAAAACGGATTCCGAGATTGCAAACGAGGTGGTTTTGGGCGGAGCAAGCTTGCGAGAGGCGCGGGTGGTGCTCTCGCGTTATGAGGAGAGTGGGTTGTTTTTGAGTCAAACGGAAGATTTGGACAACCAGAGCTTGGTGTCCGTGGAGTCTCTCCGGTCGAGGGAATCTCCGGTTCCTTCCGGACGCAAGCGTGGTCGAGGCATTGGCGGTGGCGGTGACTCCGTGACCTCAGACAGTGAGGTAGAGGAGCCGGCCGCAAAATTGGTGACGCCGCAGAGGCGAGGCAGAGGTCGACCACCCACCACGGGTGAGTTTGCTGGCCTTGCTGCGGCAAAGGCAGCTCTTGTGGCTGCTCAGCGAGAGGAAATGGAGCTAATGGCAGAGCGTGAGGTTGCCGAGTTAGCCAAGCGGTGCCGCCCGAAGAGGTCGACACCTAGTCGAATGTCGGAATCGTCGGCGGACCGTGGGGAGGAAAACGTGGCGGATCTTACACATCGGGCAATGGAGTGCGTTGCCGCGATTGTCTCTGTGGCAGCGAGGTCGGGACATCTTAAGGGCACGTTTGTACGTACCCTTAAGGATGCAGCGACCTCGCTCCGCGAGATCATCGGTGACCTCAGAGAGAGGACCACCAATGAGGAGACGGAGGTGCTGCAGCGCGCAAATTCGCGCCTGCAGAACGAAGTGGCGGATCTCCGGAAAGAGATCGTCGAGCTTCGGAGAGAGATGCTTGAGACGCGCGCAGCAGCTCAAGTTACTGGACGGACGTGTCCCGGCGGATCGACACAGGCCGGCTCAGCTCCAGAAGAGTTCGAGCAGCGGCTGGTTCGTCAAGTCGGCGACATGTTAAACGCGCGTATGGCGGCGCTGGAGGAACGGCTTCTCCCAGAGAAGCGCGTCAGACCTCCGCTGGCCGCCGACCGCAAAGTAAACACGCAGGCCAGACCGACTGGAGGTGTAGACCCGGGGTCGTCAACATCTTCCCACCCCGAAATGGAGGTGGTCATGCCGGCCGGAAGTGCCGTTTCCGCAGTGGGCAAGTACTCCCATAGAAGAACGCCCACCGAGATTGCGGAGAGAAGGCGAAAAATTCTGGGGCTTCCGCCGGGGGCGCCTCTGCCTCCAGCTATGGACCCCTGGCTAAATCCTCCAGAGGGAATGATTCCAGAGGTAATGGAGACGAACCCGCCGCCTCCACAGAGTTCCCCAAAGGGCAAAGGAAAAGGGAAGGGGAAGTCCACTAAGACTCCCAAGTCAGTGGCTCCCAGTATCGAAAAGGATCCCGGCCCCTCACAGTCCGAATCAGCCGCAAATGGCTGGACGGAGGTGGGTAAGGGAGGATCCAGGAAGGGCTCGAAGAAAGCAGTGGCAAAGGCTGCTCCAACGAAGCCCAAGGCGGCGCCGAAGCCTAGGATACGCATCCCTCGGACCTCGGTTGTTATCATGACGATACAACCCGGGGCAGCCGAGAGAGGCATATCCTACGCTGAGGCATTGACGGAGGCGAAGAGACAGATCGTCCCAGAGGAGCTGGGGATCCAGTCTCTTACTTTCCGAAGGGCGGCCACTGGTGGCCGTGTGTTCGAGTTGGCGGGAGAGGGGAACGCTGCGAAAGCAGATACCCTCGCCAATAGATTAAGGGCTATCTTCAAGCCCGAGGACATCCGGGTCAACAGACCTGAAAAGTGCGCGGAGTTGCGCCTATCCGGTCTGGATGACTCGGTGTCAAAGGTGGAGGTGGCTGAGGCCATTCAGAGGTTGGGAGGATGTGGCCCTGACTCGATCAGGGTCAAGAACATCCGCCGTAACGCTGCAGGTATTGGTACGACCTTCGTCCAATGCCCTGCAGCCGCGGCAAGGAAACTCGCCCAGAGCGAGAGGATCAAGGTGGGGTGGGTGTCAGTGCGCGTCAAGCTGCTGGCCCCACGGCCTTTGCGCTGCTACCGGTGCCTGGAGGTGGGGCATGTCCGGGAGCAGTGCAAAGGTAATGTGGATAGAGGTAGCCAGTGCTACCGGTGTAGCCAACCTGGCCACAAAGCGGGCGATTGCTCGGCCGAGCCGCATTGCACTCTGTGTGAAGCAGCAAGCAAGCCGGCCGGGCATCGTATTGGGGGCAAAGCCTGCGCTCTGCCACCGCCAAAGAGGAAGAAGGGAGCTACACTGGTAGCTAGGATAGGAGACTCTGGGCGTCGGGTTCGGGGGGACCCGGCGGTCAACTAGAGAGTCTCGTGAGGGTGCGCGATGTGTCTGAGACCCACACATCGCCACTATGACGGGTGGAGCAAAAGCTCCCCGAGACGTGGTCCCAGAGGACCAGCGTCGTGGGTACGGGGTTGCGGAAGCGTGCATTGAGCCCCCGTGACTCCGGCTCCTAAGGCGCCATGAGGGATCTCCCCAGTGGTTTTAGTGGGTAGGTAACGGCTAATAATCGTCTATTGGTAGGATGGGTCTCAGCGCAAATCAAGCTGCTGACTCCAAGACCAATGCGCTGCTTTCGGTGCCTCGAGGTGGGGCACGTCCGTGAGCAGTGCCAAGCTGAGATAGACCGTAGCAGTCAATGCTACAGATGTGGTCAACCAGGCCATAAAGCGAGTGAATGTTCGGCCGAGCCACACTGCACGCTGTGTGCATCAACAAAAAAGCCGTCTGGACATCGCGTAGGGAGTAAAGCATGTGCTGCACTCCCTAAAAACAAGAAAGACAGGAAAGCAACAGCCGAGGCCAAGTCCCAGCTGAAGCCGTCCCCCCCTTCTGATAGGGATGAGGTGGCGATAATGGAAACTCAATAATGGACAGCAAAATACTGCAAGTAAATATCAACCACTCGGCGAGAGCTCAGGATCTCTTGAACCAGAGTATGGCGGAGTGGTTGATAAGTATTGCGGTGGTAGCAGAGCCACATGTGGTTCCACCTCGGAGCAATTGGTTCGGAGATAGAGATGGGTTGGTGGCAATCGTCACTCAATCCACCCTTTTGCCGGTTCGAAATGTGGTAAAGGGTAATGGCTATGTCGCCGTCGAGTCCGGAGATAGTGCCTATATAGGTGTTTACTTCTCCCCCAACAGACCACTGGTAGAGTTTGAAGCCTGGCTGGACGAGGTGGAGGCGATTATACAACAGTGCCGCCAAAACTATATACTCGTTGCTGGTGACTTCAACTCGAAATCTGTTATGTGGGGTTCCCCCAGCACAGACGCCCGAGGAAAAGCAGTGGAAGATTGGGTCGCAGCAACCGGGCTGCAACTACTCAATAGGGGAACCGTACACACGTGCGTGCGACAGCAAGGGGGTTCCATAGTGGACTTAACGTTTGCTAGCCCGGCACTTGCGCGCCGTGTCAGATACTGGGAAGTACAAGAGGGAACAGAGTCGCTATCGGATCACCGGTATATCCGATATGACCTGACCACTCCGGGAGGTCCAAACAGCCCATTCAACCCCCCGATTGAGGAGACTCCTCGGTGGGCCCTAAAACGACTGGATCAAGATCTTCTGGTGGAAGCGGCCATCGTTGAAGCCTGGAATCCGTCACCTATACGGAGTCTGGGAATAGACGAGCAGGCGGAGTACTGGAAAGCCGCCATGATGCGGATATGCGATGCGGCAATGCCACGTGTGAAACGCCTACCGCAACGCCGAAGCGCTTACTGGTGGAACGACGATCTTGCCCGCATGCGCAAGAAATGCATTGCAGCACGTCGTCGATACACCAGGCAGCGCAGACGACGTGGTAGACGTGACGAAGGGCTAGAGGCCGAATTATATGCGACGTACCGAACAGCTGTCAAGGCGTTTCAGAAGGCAATAGCACAGGCCAAAGATGCTGCTCGAGTCGAGTGGTTGGAGGATTTGGACAGGGACCCATGGGGAAGGCCATATAAGATGGTCCGCGAAAAGATTCGCCCGTGGGCACCGCCACTTACACAGAGCCTGGAACCACGGCTGCTGCAAAATATCGTGGCTACTTTGTTCCCCAGCGCAAGGGAGCATGCGACACCAGCGATGGCCTCTACAGGCCTTAGCAGGAATATACAGGAGGATGTAACACCTGAAGTGACTCAAGGAGAGCTAGCTGCAGCGGTTCATAGACTCAGGGCTAAGAGCAAAGCGCCTGGACCAGATGGGATCCCCGGACGTGCCTGGGTGCTTGCGCTGGAGGTCCTCGAGTCTCGTTTCAGGGAACTGCTCAGCAAGTGCCTCGAGCAGGGTCGCTTTCCACAGAGATGGAAGGTTGGGAAGTTGGTGCTTTTACGCAAGGAGAGTAAGCCAGCCGACTCTCCATCAGGGTATCGACCAATCGTTTTGTTAGACGAGGCTGGCAAGCTCTTTGAGCGCATTATCGTCGCCCGTCTAACAAAACATTTGGTAAGAGTGGGACCAAATCTGGCAGACTGTCAGTTCGGTTTTCGCAAGGGAAAGTCCACAATTGATGCTATATCACGTGTCAAGACCCTAGCGAAAGAAGCCGTATCCCGGGGAGAGGTCGTCTTGGCGGTATCCTTGGATATAACCAATGCCTTTAACACTCTCCCTTGGGATTGTATTAAAGAGGCACTAAGATACCACCAAGTGCCTCCCTATCTATCTCGCATTCTGGATGATTATCTCTCCGATAGAGAGATAATCTATCCGGGACGGGATGGATGGGGTCAGCGGGTAATGTCATGCGGCGTTCCACAGGGCTCGGTCCTTGGACCATGTCTGTGGAACGTCGGATATGACTGGGTATTAAGAGGGGCTACGTTACCTGGCGTTAAACTGACGTGTTATGCGGACGACACTCTGGTAACGGCCCGTGGACAGTCGTACAGAAAGGCAGCTATTTCCGCCACTGCTGCAGTGGCTCAGGTAGTAGGCCGAATCAGGAGTCTGGGGTTGAGGGTAAATCTCGAGAAATCCGAGGCCCTATGTTTCCATAAGCCCCGAAGTGGGCCACCAGCTGGATCGGTGATAGTTGTCGGAGGGGTTTCTATCGCTGTCAAGTCGACGATGAAATATCTGGGACTTGTCCTTGACAGCCGATGGAATTTCAAGGAACACTTTAGACAACTGTCCCCAAGACTGATAAAAGCGGCATCGGCTCTTAGTAGTCTGCTGCCAAACACAGGAGGACCGGGAGTTGCCTGCAGACGTCTCTACACCGGAGTAGTACGGTCTATGGCCCTCTACGGTGCCCCAATTTGGGCGGATGCTCTAGATAGTCACAATCTTACACTCTTGCGGAGACCACAGAGACTTGTGAATATCAGGGCAATAAGAGGCTACCGTACGGTATCATTTGAAGCGGCTTGTGTACTCGCCGGTACCTCACCATGGGACCTCGACGCACAAATGCTAGCCCACTTTTATTGTCAGGCGGTAAATGCACGGGACAGGGGTGAGATTATTCCTCCCGAGGTAATCCGACGATGGCGAAATCGGGGCAGGCAAGAGGTGATGCAGAAATGGCAGCGCAGGCTCGAGGAGCCCAGTGCTGGCCACTGTACGGTGGAAGCCATTCGGCCTCTAATTGGAGTATGGATCAACCGAGAGCATGGAGCGCTCTCTTTCAGGCTCACTCAAATCCTGACAGGTCACGGCTGCTTTGGCAAATACCTGTTCAGGATCGCCGGAAGAGAGCCAACTCCACAATGCCATGCATGCGGGTGTGCCGCTGATACAGTGCAACACACTGTTGAGGTGTGTCCGGCATGGGCAGCAGCAAGATCACGTCTGATTGAAATCATTGGGCCGAATCTGTCCCTTTCTGCTATTGTTTCGACAATGGCAAACAGCGAGTTAAAATGGGACGCAGTCCGCGCCTTCTGTGAAGAAGTCGTAGGACAAAAGGAGGAAGCAGAGCGCCGAAGGGAAATTGACCCTTTGAGTCATTCCCTGCGCAGAAAGAGAACTGGGCGAAGATTGGCGCATGAGCGCCGGCTGCCGCCTTAGAATGGGACTCTGGGTGACAAGTTTGGGGGGACTTGTCATCCGACAAGAGAGTCCCCGAGGATAGGTGATGTGTTTGTGTTCCACACATCGCCACTAAGATGGATGGAGTAAAATGTGCTCCAAGAGAGGAGGTCAAGATAGGACCAGCGCGGTCGAGGACGCGGTCGAACGCAAAAGCCCTTCCCGTAAACTCTCGACCAACATGCGCGTCGGTGGAACACCCCAGGGTTTTAGTGGGTATGCCGTCACGTTGGTGACGGAGAGTCCCACATAACCACCGGCCTCCCCCCGGGGGCTGGTGGTATACGTAAAGTATTTTCCCTGGGCAAACAAAAAAAAAAAAAAAAAAAAAAAAAAAAAAAGGTTAGGTTGGATGGATCGGTGAGATCGCTTTGTGTTGCGACACTTTGCGAGTTTCGTCAGGTGTCGCAACACAAAGACACCAAATCTCAAGGTTCGGGGGTCGCCGAGGGGAGTGCCTGGCACGTGGGGCCGAAACTGCGCTGCTTACAGGGCGTAGTTTCGGACCCACGATCCAGGCATGGTCGACGGGAGGTCGGCCGCTAGACCCCCCCAATGGGGAGCTATACCCATCAATGTAGCAAAACCAAACCAACATGACGTCAAGCAATTTAAAAGGTATTACCCAGGAGGGTCTCTTAACGGAGGAATCCCTCCACGTCTCGAAAGAGACGTGCTGTCCCATGTACTCTGGGGGGGACAAAAATTGCGAGATTGATTTTAACCACGACCTAAGCAAAACAACGGATACCGATTTAGCCAAACGATTTGGATTGAGGGAAGGCAAGAGAGAGCCGCGTGTGGTACTCTCACGATACGATGAGGAGGGGGGTGAGTCGGACAGCTCAACTTTGTCAATGGTGACGGTGTCTGACTCACCGGACAGAAGTCGAAAGAGGAGAATTGGGAAAGTTGAAAGCGCCGGTTCTTATTCGGGTTCGGACGACACTTTGGGCGGCCCTGCCACCAAAGTGTCGACTACGCGAAGAGGGAGAGGGAGACCGCCCACGACCGGAGAATATGTAGGCAGGATGGATGCCTTAAGGGAATTAAATCAGCTGAAGGCAGAAGAACTGCGACTTGAAGCTGAGCGGCAGCTGACGGCAGCCGTAAGCAGGAAGGCGGAGCAGACAAGTAAATTGCTGCGAAAGGAACCGCAAGAGACGGGGAGTCTTGACGCGGCTCAAATGGAACGTGCGGTGAAGAACTCGGTGGACATAATAAACATGGTGGCCACCAAGTCAGGGAACCTCAAAGGCTTGTATGTGCAACACTTGAAGAATGCGGCTCGGATTTTGGGCGATTCCTTCATGGAGTTGCGAAGTCGCACGATGCAAGAGGAGGTGGCCTTACTTGTGGAGGCCAACCACAAGCTCACGGCGGAAGTCAAAGAGATCCGCTGCGAGATGGAGCAGTTACGCGCTATAAGAACAGTGCCATCCCAAAATGTGGCAGCGACCACTTCTTCAACCCCAGTGGTGGAGGAAATTACGCGGGCCATCATGGTGCAAGTGGGAACCATGATGAATGCCCGATTCGCAGGGCTGGAGGAGCGGTTGCTCCCCGAAAGACGCCTGAGGCCACCACTGGCAGTTGACCAACGCAGAGAGGAGTCCATTGCCAGCACGTCGGCGGCACAAACTTGCCCCGTTCCACCGGCAAAGAAGGCTTCAAAGGGGAAAAAAGGGAAAGCCTCACCAAAGTCTGCAGCTGCAGAGACTCCACCTGCGGCTCGACCAGTGCCTCCTGTCCAGGAGCAATGGACGGAGGTTTTTGGTCGGGGTGCTAGAAGAAAGGCTAGGACTAATGCCTCTGAGAGATCCGCTGCTCCGGTTCGTAGTCAGACCCAGAAGCCATCTAAGGCAAAAAAGAAAAAGGCAAAGCTCCGCCCCCCCAGGACAGCAGCTGTTGTTCTTACGCTGCAGCCGGGTGCGGCGGAGAAGGGCATTACTTATGCCAAAGTAATGGAGGTGGCAAAAAGTCGCATTGACTTGACAGCGCTGGGTTTCCCGCCCTTGAAAATTCGCACCGCGGCTACTGGGGCACGGATTCTAGAGGTGCCGGGAGACGAGAGGGACGCGAAGGCCAACGCCCTGGCTGAGAAGATTAAGGAGGTGTTTGTAGGATCGGAGGAGCTGAAAGTGTCGAGGCCGACGATCACCGCAGACTTAAGGGTGAGTGGTCTGGACGACTCGGTCAGCTCCGCGGAACACATGGGAGTACTGGCAAGGGTTAGCGGATGTCCTGCGCCCGAGTTCAAAGTGGGAGAAATACGCAAGGGCCCAGCGGGCATGGGTACTGCGTTTGTGAGGTGTCCAGTGACAGCCGCGAAGAAGTTGGTCGGTGGTGGTGGCCGATTACTGGTAGGCTGGGTGGCGGCGCAGGTCAAGCTTCTGGAAGCGAGACCACGCCGTTGCTTCAGATGTCTGGCACTGGGTCACGTGAGGGCCCAGTGCAGTTCTGAGATTGACCGCAGTAATGACTGCTACCGCTGCGGTCAAACGGGCCACAAGGCTCGAGAATGTTCAGCCGCACCTCACTGCACAATTTGTGCGGGGGCCGGAAAACCGGCTGACCACTTCTCCGGGGGCAAGGCATGTGCCAAGCCCCCGATCAAACAGGGGGCAAAGAAGAAGTCCACTGTGACTAAGGCCAAGGCCAAGTCACAGCCGACTCGCTCCGCACAGGAGCAGGTGACTAGTATGGAAGAAACTTAATATGTCGACTATGCTAACTTTCCTCCAGGCTAATATTAACCACTCCGCTCGGGCACAGGATCTCCTACTCCAGTGCATGGCGGAGCGGTTAATAAAAGTGTGTGTGGTGGCCGAACCGTACCGTGTCCCACCCAGATCGGACTGGGTTGGGGACCTGGATGGCGTGGTTGCGGTTACCACGCAGTCGCCCGTGCCTTCCCCCACTCTCGACAGAGCTATGAGGGGCCATGGCTTTGTTGCGACTGGGGTGGGCAATTTGGTGGTTGTAGGAGTGTACTTCTCTCCCAACAGGGCCCTAGCTGAGTTCGAGGAGTTTCTTGGCTCGGTGGGGACCCTGGTGGGACAAAGTCGCCCCCGGTCCGTCATCGTCCTCGGAGATCTCAACGCCAAGTCCTCGGCGTGGGGGTCTCCGACGACGGATGTGAGAGGTAGGGTGCTGGAGCAGTGGCTCGCCGAGGTGGGCTTATGTGTGCTCAACGAAGGGGCTGAGAATACGTGTGTGCGGAGATGGGGAGGGTCAGTGGTCGACGTGACCTTCGCGACCCCGGAGCTCGTACGCCGCATTCAAGGTTGGGAGGTGTTGGTGAACGAAGAGACATTGTCCGACCACCGTTACATTCGGTTCAATGTCTCTCAGTTGACAGCGGAGAGGCGCCAGCCTGCGCCAGTGGAGTCGGGTCCAAGGTGGTCACTTAAACGTCTTGATCTGGAGAAGCTAGAGGAGGCGGCAATCGTCCAGGCATGGAATCCCACACCACCGTTGGGGCTGAACGCGGAGGCCGACGCGTTGTGCATGGCAATGTCCCACGTCTGCGACGCCGCCATGCCTCGCGCTAAGGCTCTCCCGCCGAGACGTCAGGTCTACTGGTGGACGGACGAAATTGCCGAGCTCCGCCGCCAAGCCATAGCGGCTCGCCGCCGCTACACGCGGTTCCGGAGGAGGAGGAGCCATGAGACGGAAGAGATGGACGCACTTTATGTCATATATAGAGAGGCGACCAAGTCTATGCGCTCTGCCATCAGTGAGTCGAAGGCAGAGTCATGGAGACAGCTGCTGGAGACGCTGGATAGAGATCCATGGGGACGCCCTTACCATCTGGCGAGGCAAAAGCTTCGCCCTTGGGCGTTACCTGTTACCAGCACGATGGAGCCTGAAGTCTTGAGGCGGGTGGTTGAGGGACTGTTCCCGGAAAGTCCGGGAACCGACTTTGTCCCTCCCACGGCAGTGGCAGAGCGAAGAGATAACTCCGAAGAGGAGGAAGAGGACGAGCCTCCCGACGTCTCAGAAGGAGAGTTGGAAGCGGCCGTCCTAAGAATGAGGGCCAAGAACACGGCGCCGGGGCCTGACGGCATACCCGGCCGTGTGTGGGCTCTCGCTCAGGACCAGCTGGGCCCTCGCCTTAGGAATCTCCTTAGTCGCTGTATGCAAGAAGGGAGATTCCCCAGACGATGGAAAAGGGGGAGACTCGTCCTCCTCCGGAAAGAAGGGAGGCCCGCGGACGAGCCATCCGGCTACCGTCCCATCGTGCTGCTTGACGAGGCGGGAAAACTTCTAGAGTGCATTGTCGCCGCCCGCCTCGCCAAGCACCTCGAGAGGGTGGGACCGAACTTGTCTGAGAGGCAGTTCGGGTTCCAGAGAGGTCGTTCGACGATTGACGCGATCAATCTTGTTCACGACCTCTCCGAGGAGGCGCGCTCCAGTGGCGGGGTGTTGTTGGCGGTGTCTTTGGACATAGCCAACGCGTTCAACACCCTGCCCTGGACCGCGATTACAGAGGCGCTCAGGTACCACCGTGTGCCCCGGTACCTGCGGCGCCTCGTTGGGAACTACCTCTCTGAGCGAGAGGTGGTTTTCCCAACGAAGGAAGGGGAAATGGTGAGCCCCATGTCTCGCGGGGTTCCACAGGGGTCTGCTCTTGGGCCACCCCTGTGGAACCTAGGCTATAACTGGGTGCTCCGAAGCGCTAACTTGCGTGGCGTCGGCCTAGTTTGTTACGCCGACGACACGCTCGTTACCGCCAAAGGAAAGGACTACCGGCAGGCTAGGATACTAGCGACTGCGGGTGTTGCTGCCGTGGTGGCGAAGATAAGGAGGCTGGGCCTGGAGGTGGCGCTCCATAAATCGGAGGCCATATGTTTCCATGGGCCAAGAAGAGCGCCACCTGCAGGCTCAAGTATAGTGGTGGGTGGGGTGACGATTGCTGTCAAGCCGACACTGAAATACCTTGGTGTCGTGCTTGACAGTAAATGGATGTTTGGGGCTCATCTGCGTCAACTTGTCCCAAAGTTGACGCAGACAGCATCGTCGCTGAGCCGACTTCTTCCCAACATGGGTGGAGGCAATGGACACTGCCGCCAACTATATATGGCAGTGGTTAGGTCCATGGCCTTATACGGTGCCCCCATATGGGCGGACCGGCTAGATCGCCAAGACAAGGCGATCCTTCACCGGGCCCAGCGGACGATGGCCGTGAGAGTGTGTCGGGGTTACCGCACACTCTCACACGAGGTGGCCTGCACTCTCGCCGGTTCAATGCCCTGGTGCCTGGAAGCGGAGGTTCTGTCCTCGGTCTTCTGGCACCGGAAGCAAGCAAGAGAGCAGGAACTGCGCTTCGCCCCACAGGAGGTGGTGCGATGGCGCAGGGATGCCAGGGCCAGGGCTCTGGTGAAGTGGAGCGAACAGGTTCTCTCTGGACCTACTCAGCGAGGAGCCGGCGCCCGACGGCTCCTCGAGGCAATCCGGCCCATTCTCGTTCAGTGGGTCCAGCGAAAACACGGAGTCCTCACCTTTCGGACTACCCAAGTGCTCACCGGGCATGGCTGCTTCGGGAGTTACTTGTGCAAAATAGCCGGAAGGGAGGAGACCCCGGTGTGCCACCGGTGCGGTTTCGCAGTCGACACCGCGCAACACGTGCTGGAGGCATGCCCGGGTGAAGAGGAACCGCGGCTATCCCTGGTCGCGGTCGTGGGGGCAGACCTCTCACTGCCGACCATCTTGTCTAAGATGCTCGAAAGTGAGAGGTCGTGGGAGGCGGTAGTCTCCTTCTGTGAGACCGTTATCTCGCGGAGGGAGACGGAGGAGCGAGAGAGGGAGGTGGACCCTCTCGCTCATCCGCGGAGGCGGAAGAGGACATGGGGGCGAGCCACGCTGGCTCGCTCTCCGTCTCCACTTGGAGGGCCTGGGGCGTTGGGCGTTTAGGGCCGCCCGACACCCTACCCAGGGATAAGCCCTCCCGAGGCGGTGACGCGCCGTGGTTTCCGGTGCGTCGCTGGAGCCAAATGCGGGGGTTTTGACCCTCCGCGAGGCGGGCCCGCAAGGGCGACGGAGGAGGCAGGGACGTAGTCGTAGTGCAGCAGTGTACCTGCGGATCTGCCCCTTTCCGTGACGGAGAAACCTGTGGGGGTTTTAGTCGGTAGGGGCACCACTTTAGTGATGCCGAGCCCGACACACCTGCCGTGTCCCTACACGGTGGACGGTGCGTCAATGCATTTCCCCCACATAAAAAAAAAAAAAAAAAAAAAAAAAAAAAAAAGGTTAGGTTAGGTTAGGTTAGGTTAGGTTAGGTTAGGTTAGGTTAGGTTAGGTTAGGTTAATCAGGGGTGCGGTGATCGGAAACCTCCTCGTGGTGCATCCTGGGCAACGTCACTCGGTAACTTATCTCCGTATATCTTACCCAGTGGCGGCTAATTCCGGTCGGGGAAGGCCGAACTTCTGAACGTGCTCCTCACCCTTAGAGTTGCACGAGCAGAAGTTCGGTATGGGGGGGGACTGAAATGACTTGGAATATTAGTGGGCTGATACGCTATCTGGCTTACTAATATCCAAGTCATTTCAGAAAGTGGTGGTTTGTCCTCCGGAGGGCTCTGGCTCCAGAGTCTTGCGCGGATGGACATCGGGCGCTGAAGGCGCAGTGTTGTTGATCCTTCAGGGATCGGTGAGATCGCTGTGTGTTGCGACACTTTGCGATTTTCGTGAGGTGTCGCAACACAAAGACACCAAATCTCAAGGTTCGGGGGTCGCCGAGGGGAGTGTCTGGCACGGGAGTCCGAAAATGCGCTGCTTACAGGGCGTAGTTTCGGACTCGCGGTCCAGGCATGGTCGACGGGAGGTCGGCCGCTAGACCCCCCCACAGGGGAGCTTTACCCTAATTAAGCAACAAAATGGAACAGAAAAGTGATTTTAATATGTCTACCCGGGAGGGTCTCCGCGAGGAGGAATCCCTTCACGCCTCGCAAGAGGCGTGCTGCTCCACGTACTACGGGGGGAGCAAAAATCACTCGACTGATATACACGACGACTCTGGCAAACGGACTGCGGATACTGATCTTTCAAACGAATTGGTTTTGGGTGGTGCAAGTTTGAGAGAGGCACGGGTAGTGCTCTCTCGCTATGAGGACTGTGAGCGAGACTGCCGCCAACTTTATATGGCGGTGGTAAAGTCCATGGCGCTGTACGGCGCTCCCATATGGGCAGACCGGTTGGACCGCCAGGACAAGGCGCTCCTTCACCGGGCCCAGCGGACGATGGCCGTGAGAGTGTGTCGGGGTTACCGCACACTCTCACACGAGGTGGCGTGTGCTCTCGCCGGATCACTGCCCTGGTGCCTAGAGGCCAAGGTTCTGTCCTCGGTATACTGGCACCGGACGCGAGCGAGAGACGATGGCCTGCGCTTTGCCCCACAGGAAGTGGTGCGATGGCGCAAAAATGCCAGGGCCAGGGCCTTGGTGAAGTGGAGAGAAGAGATTCTCTCTGGACCTACTCAGCGAGGAGCCGGCGCTCGACGGCTCCTCGAAGCGATCCGGCCCATACTTGTTGAGTGGGTCCAGCGACGACACGGAGTCCTCACCTTCCGGACTACACAAGTGCTCACGGGGCATGGTTGCTTCGGGAGTTACTTGTGCAAAATAGCCGGAAGGGAGGAGACCCCGGTGTGCCACCGGTGCGGTTTCGCGGTCGACACCGCACAACACGCATTGGAGGCATGCCCGGGTGAAGAGGCACCGCGGCTATCCCTAGTCGCGGTCGTGGGGGCGGACCTCTCACTGCCGACCATCTTGTCTAAGATGCTCGAAAGTGAGAGGTCGTGGGAGGCAGTAGTCTCCTTCTGCGAGACCGTTATCTTGCGGAGGGAGACGGAGGAGCGAGAGAGGGAGGTAGACCCTCTTGCTCATCCGCGAAGGCGAAGAAGGACACGGGGGCGAGCCACGCTGGCTCGCACCCCGTCTCCACTTGGAGGGCTTGGGGCGTCGGGCGTTTAGGGCCGCCCGACACCCCATCTAGGGATAGTCCCTCCCGAGGAGGCGACGCGCCGTTGGTTTCCGGCGCGTCACTGGAGCCATGAGCAGGGGTTCTGACCACCTGCGAGGCGGGCCCGCAAGGGCGACGGAAGTGGTGGAGACGTGGTGGAGTGCCAACGTGACCCTGCGGCTCTGCCTCTTATCGTGACGGAGAAACCTGTGGGGGTTTTAGTCGGTAGGGGCACCACTCTTGAGTGGTGTCGAGCCCGACACACCTGCCGTGTCCCTACACGGTGGACGGTGCGTAAATGCATTTCCCCCACACAAAAAAAAAAAAAAAAAAAAAAAAAAAAAAAAAAAAAAAAAAAGTTAGGTTAGGTTAGGTTAGGTTAGGTTAGGTTAGGTTAGGTTAGGTTAGGTTAGGTTAGGTTAGGTTAGGTTAGGTTGGACATCCGGGGGTGCGGTGATCGGAAACCTCCTCGTGGTGCATCCTGGGCAACGTCACTCGGTAACTTATCTCCGTATATCTTACCCAGTGGCGGCTAATTCCGGTCGGGGAAGGCCGAACTTCTGAACGTGCTCCTCACCCTTAGAGTTGCACGAGCAGAAGTTCGGTAGGGGGGGGACTGAAATGACTTGGAATGTTAGTGGGCTGATACGCTATCTGGCCTACTAACATCCAAGTCATTTCAGAAAGTGGTGGCGTGTCTTCCGGTGGACTCTGATGGCAGAGTCTAGCGCGGACAGACACGGGCGCTTCTCAGCGCAGAGTTGGTGGATCCGGGAAGGATCGGAGAGTTCGCTTTGTGTTGCGACACTTTGCGATTTTCGTCGGGTGTCGCAGCATAAAGCTCCAAGTCTCAAGGTTCGGGGGTTGCCGAGGGGAGTGTCTGGCACGGGAGTCCGAAACTGCGCTGCTTACAGGGCGTAGTTTCGGGCTCGCGATCCAGGCATGGTCGACGGGAAGTCGGCCGCTAGACCCCCCCACAGGGGAGCTTCACCCTTATGAGGCAAATAAATATTATGGATAACAACAGTGATTTTAAAATGTCTACCCGGGAGGGTCTCCGTGAGGAGGAATCCCTTCACGCCTCGCAAGAGGCGTGCTGCTCCACGTACTACGGGGGGAGCAAAAATCACTCGATTGATACTCACGACGAATCTGGCATACGAAATATGGACAATGAGTTAGCTAACGAATTGGTGTTAGGTGGTGCGAGTAGGAGAGAGGCACGGGTCGTGCTCTCTCGCTATGAGGATTGCGGGCAGTTCTTGAGTCCGGTTGATGACTCCGACTCTCAGAGCGTGGCTTCCATGGGGTCGCCAACGCCGCGAGAGTCGTCGAGTCGGACGAAAAGGAAGCGCTCGAGGAACGACAGCGGTGACGGATCACTTGCTTCCTCTGGAAGTGAGTCTGAAGCCCCGGCCGCTAAGGTGGGGAATGCGCCGAGGCGCGGCAGAGGCCGACCGCCCACCACGGGCGAGTACGCCGGACTTGCCGCTGCTAAGGCTGCTCTGGTTGCTGCCGAGAGGGAGGAGCTAGAGCTGACGGCGGAGAAGGAGGTCGCAGCCATGTCCCAGCGGATTCGTTCGGCGAGGTCGACACCCAGTCGGAGGTCGGAGTCGTCGGCGGACCGGGGGGAGGAACACGTGGCTGACCTCACACACCGGGCAATGGAGTGCGTTTCCGCGATTGTCGCCGTGGCAGTGAAATCAGGGAATCTTAAGGGCACGTTTGTACGCACCCTTAAGGATTCCGCAACTTCGCTCCGCGAGATCATTGGGGACCTCAGGGAGAGGACCACCAGTGAGGAGACGGAGAAGCTGCAGCGCGACAACACTCGCCTGCGAAACGAAGTGTCGGATCTCCGAAAGGAGATCGTTGAGCTTCGAAAGGAGATGCTGCAGTCGCGTGCAGCTGGACAAGTGACTGGACAGACGTGTCCTGGCGGTGCGACACTGGCCGGTTCAGCTCCAGAGGAGCTCGAGCAGCGGCTGGTTCGCCAAGTCGGCGACATGTTAAATGCGCGTATGGCAGCGCTGGAGGAACGGCTTCTCCCAGAGAAGCGCGTCAGACCTCCGCTGGCCGCCGACCGCAAGGTGAAGACGCAGCCCAGACCGACTGGAAGTGTAGACCCGGAGCCGTCAACACCTTCCTACCCCGTTGAGGAGTTGGTCATGCCGGCCGGAAGTGCCGCTCCCGCAGTGGGAAAGTACTCCCATAGGAGAACGGCTTCCGAGATTGCGGAGAGAAGGCGAAAGATATTAGGGCTTCCGCCGGAGGCGCCTCTGCCTCCAGCTATGGACCCATGGGTTAACCCTCCAGAGGGAATGCTACCAGAGGGAATGGAGACGAACCCGCCGCCTTCACAAAGTGCCCCAAAGGGCAAAGGCAAAGGAAAGGGGAAGTCCACAAAGACTACAAAGTCAATGGCTCCCAGCGTAGAAATAGATCCCAGCCCCTCACCGGCGAAATCAGTCGCAGACGGCTGGACGGTGGTGGGTAAGAAGAGATCAAACAAGGGTTCGAAAAAGGCAGCGCCAAAGGCTGCTTCAACGAAGCCTAAGGCGGCACCGAAAACTAGGATACGCACCCCTCGCACCTCGGTCGTCATCATGACGATACAACCCGGGGCTGCCGAGAGGGGCGTATCCTATGCGGATGCATTGACGGAGGCGAAGAGACGGATTGACCCAGAGGAGCTGGGGATCCGATCTCTGACGTTTAGACGTGCGGCCACTGGTGGCCGAGTGTTTGAGTTGGCGGGCGAGGAGAACGCTGCAAAGGCAGATATCCTCGCCAACAAACTAAGGGCGGTCTTCAAGCCCGAAGACATCCGGATCAACAGACCGGAAAAGTGCGCGGAATTGCGTCTTTCTGGTCTGGATGATTCGGTGTCGAAGGTTGAGGTGGCAGAGGTCATCCAGAGGATGGGAGGTTGTGGTCCTGACTCGGTCAGGGTCAAGGACATTCGCCGTAACGCTGCAGGTATTGGTACGACCTTCGTCCAATGCCCTGCAGCGGCGGCGAAGAAACTCGCCCAGAGCGAGAGGATCAAGGTGGGGTGGGTGTCAGTGCGCGTCAAGCTGCTGGCCCCACGGCCTTTGCGCTGTTACCGGTGCCTGGAGGTGGGGCATGTCCGGGAGCAGTGCAAAGGAAATGTAGACAGAGGCAGCCAGTGCTACCGATGTAGCAAGCCTGGCCACAAAGCGGGCGATTGCTCGGCCGAGCCGCATTGCAGTCTGTGCGAAGCAGTAAGCAAGCCGGCCGGGCATCGTATTGGGGGCAAAGCCTGCGCTCTGCCACCGCCAAAGAGGAAGAAGGGAGCTACATTGGTAGCTAGGATAGGAGACTCTGGGCGTCGGGTTCGGGGGGACCCGGCGGTCAACTAGAGAGTCTCGTGAGGGTGCGCGATGTGTCTGAGTCCCACACATCGCCACTGTGACGGGTGGAGCAAAAGCTTCCCGAGACGTGGTCTCAGCGGGCCAGTGTCGTGGGTACGGGGTTGCGGAAGCGTGCATTGAGCCCCCGTGACTCCGGCTCCTATGGCGCCATGAGGGATCTCCCCAGTGGTTTTAGTGGGTAGGCCGTCGGTCGGTCGGGAGGACGGAGAGTCCCACATAACCACTGGCTCCCCCCCCGGGGGCCAGTGGTATGCGTAAGGCATTTCCACTGGGTCAAAAAAAAAAAAAAAAAAAAAAAAAAGGTTGGACATCCGAGTCAACAGACCTGAAAAGTGCGCGGAGTTGCGCCTTTCCGGTCTGGATGACTCGGTGTCAAAGGTGGAGGTGGCAGAGGCCATTCAGAGGTTGGGAGGATGTGGCCCTGACTCGATTAGGGTCAAGGATATCCGCCGTAACGCTGCAGGTATTGGTACGACCTTCGTCCAATGCCCTGCAGCGGCGGCAAGGAAACTCGCCCATAGCGAGAAGATCAAGGTGGGGTGGGTGTCAGTGCGCGTCAAGCTGCTGGCCCCACGACCTTTGCGCTGCTACCGGTGCCTGGAGGTAGGGCATGTCCGGGAGCAGTGCAAAGGAGAAGTGGATAGAGGTAGCCAATGCTACCGATGTGGCCAGCCTGGCCACAAAGCGGGCGATTGCTCGGCCGAGCCGCACTGCACCCTATGTGCAGCAGCCAAAAAGCCGGCCGGGCACCGCATTGGTGGCAAGGCCTGCGCTCTGCCGCCACCAAAGAAAAAGACGGCTACAAAGGTAGCTACGATAGGAGGTTCTGGGTGACGGGTTCGGGGGGATCCGCCGCTCAACTAGAGAGCCTCATGAGGGTGCGCGATGTGTTCGAGTCCCACACATCGCCACCGTGACGGGTGGAGCAAAAGCTCCCCGAGATGTGGTCCCAGCGGGCCAGCGTCGAGGAGACGGGGTCGCGGAAGAGTACGTTGAGCTCCCGTAACTCCGGCTCCTGAGGCGTCTTGAGGGATCTCCCCAGTGGTTTTAGTGGGTAGGCCGTCGGTCGGAAGGACGGAGAGTCCCACATAACCACTGGCTCCCCCCCGGGGGCCGGTGGTATGCGTAAGGCATTTCCACTGGGTCAAAAAAAAAAAAAAAAAAAAAAAAAAGGTTAGGTTAGGTTGGGATGCGGTGATCGGAAACCTCCTCGTGGTGCATCCCGGGCAACGTCACTCGGTAACTTATCTCTGTATATCTTACCCAGTGGCGGCTAATTCCGGTCGGGGAAGGCCGAACCTCTGAACGTGCTCCTCACCCTTAGAGTTGCACGAGCAGAAGTTCGGTAGGGGGGGACTGAAATGACTTGGAATGTTACTGGGCTGACACTCTGTCTGGCCTACTAACATCCAAGTCATTTCAGCAAGTGGTGGTCTGTCCTCTGGGGGACTCTGGTTCCAGAGTCTCGCGCAGACGGGCATCGGGCGCTGGAGGCGCATTTAAGTAGGGATCTGTGATGGGTCGGTGAGATCGCTTTGTGTTGCGACACTTTGCGAGTTTTCGTCGGGTGTCGCAACACAAAGTAACCAAATCTCAAGGTTCGGGGGTTGCCGAGGGGAGTGTCTGGCACGTGAGGCTGAAACTGCGCTGCTTACAGGGCGTAGTTTCAGACTCACGATCCAGGCATGGTCGACGGGAGGTCGGCCACTAGACCCCCCCACAGGGGAGCTTCACCCTAACGAAGCAAAATATGAACATGAATACAAGTGAATTTAAGAATACTACCCAGGAGGGTCCTCGCGAGAGGGAATCCCTCCACGCTCCGGCGTGCAGTCCCCAATCGTATTCTGGGGGGGACAAAATTCACACGGTACCTAAAAACGACGACTATGGCAATTCGAAAACGGACTCTGATCTGGCTAATGAGTTGGTGATGGCTGGTGCAAGTAGGAGAGAGGCACGGGTGGTGCTTTCTCGCTACGAGGATGTCGGACTCTTTAAGAGCCCGGAGGACTCTGATTCCTCCCGACAAAGTCTAGTGACCGTAGGGTCATCTTCACCGGTTGGGACACTAAGACGGAAGAGGTCAAGGAACCAGGACCAAGACAGCTGCGACATGAGCTCTGACAGTGGGTCAGACGCTCCGGCAGCCAAACTTGGTGGGTCGAAGAAAAGAGGCAGAGGCCGTCCACCCACCACGGGTGACTATGCTGGCCTTGCCGCGGCAAAAGCAGCACTTGTGGCTGCCGAGAGGGAAGAGATGGAGCTCAGGGCAGAGCGCGAGGTCGCCGAGTTAGCCCAGCGTTGCCGTCCGACGAGGTCGACGCCCAGTCGGGTGACAGAATCGTCGGCGGATCGAGGGGAGGAGCTGACAGCTGAGCTCTGTCACAGGGCGATGGAGTGCGTCGCCACGGTCGTTTCTGTGGCGGTGAGGTCCGGAAATCTTAAGGGCACGTTTCAACGTGCCCTTAAAGATGCGGCAACATCGCTCCGGGAAATTATTGGGGACCTCAGGGAGAGGACCACAAATGACGAGACGACGAGACTGCTGGTTGCCAACAATCGCCTGCAGGCAGAGGTCTCGGATCTCCGCAGTCAGATGGTAGAGCTGCGAAAGGAGATAACAGAGGGACGCGCGGCAACAACATCTGCCGTGCGAACATACCCCGACAAGTTATCGCAGGCCGGCTCATCTCCGGAGGAGTTAGAGCAGCGGCTAGTGAGACAGGTCGGGGAGATGATAAACGCCAGGCTTGCGGCAGTGGAGGAGCGCCTTCGTCCCGAGAAGCGCGCCAGACCTCCTCTCGCCGCCGACTTGCCCGAAGTGGAGTTGCCCAGGCCACCCTTAGGTTCTCCGGGGCGATACTCGCAGCCTAGGACTGTGTCCCAGATTGCAGAGCGTAGGCGGAAGATCCTTGGGCTACCGCCGGGGGCTCCTCTGCCTCCGGCTATGGATCCGGTACTGAATCCCGTGCCCGGAGCCCTTCCCGATCCAATCCCGTCAACCTCATCTGAGGTTATGGATGTGACGCAGCCGACCCCTCCTAAAGCCCCTAAAGGCAAGGGCAAAGGGAAGAAAGGGAAGTCGGCAAAACCACCGAAGGAGACAGTGAGCGGCCAAGCCGCTAAAACAGGACGTGACGCTTCATCGACTTTGCCGCATCCACACAGCTCGGCCGATGCCGGTTGGGTGGAGGTGGCAAAGAAGAAGAAAAAGAAGAAGAAGACAAAGACCCCGGTATCGGAGGCGAAGAAGACGCCTAAGAAGCCGAGGATCAGAGTCCCTCGCACCTCGGCCGTGGTCCTGACCATACAACCCGAGGCAGCGGAGCGAGGAATGACCTATGCGCAGGCATTGACAGAGGCCAAGAGTCGAATCGACACGACTGCGCTAGGCATCACAAGAATGGAGATCCGGAAGGCGGCCGCGGGAGGACGTCTAATGGAACTATCAGGAGAGGGAAACATCGGGAAGGCTGACTCTCTCGCACATCAGTTGCGTGCAGTTTTTAAGCCTGAGGAAGTCCGGGTCACCAGACCGGCGAAATGCGTGGACATACGTGTTTCCGGTCTGGACGACTCGGTGACAAAGGAAGAGGTGGCTCAGGCCATCGCAAGGATGGGAGAATGTCCTGCGGACTCAGTCGGGGTCAAGGACATACGCCGCAACGCTGCAGGCATTGGAACGTGCTATGTCCAATGCCCTGCAGCGGCGGCAAAGCACGTCGCAAAAAGCGACCATGTGAAAGTGGGGTGGGTGTCAGCACGTGTCAAACTGTTAGCCCCACGCCCACGGCGCTGCTTCCGTTGCCTGGAGGTCGGGCATGTCCGGGAGCAGTGTCGAAATGAGGTAGATAGGAGCAGCATCTGCTACCGCTGCGGCCAACCTGGCCATAAGGCGTGCGATTGCTCGGCCAAGCCGCACTGCGTACTATGCGCAGCGGCCAGCAAACCGGCCGAGCATCGCATAGGAGGCAAAGCTTGCCCTTTGCCACCAAAAGGGAAAGGTCGGCTGCAACGGAAGTAGCTGGACCAAGGGACTCTGGGCGACGGGTTCGGGGGAACCCGGCGTCCGACTAAAGAATCCCGAGAGGGTGAGCGATGTGTTGGGTGCCCCACACATCGCCACTGAGACGGATAGAGCCAATGGCTCTCCGAGAGGAGGTCTGACAGGACCAGCGTAAGCGGGGTGGTGGTCGCACACGGAAGACTTCCCACAGCCCCGTTTACTGCGACATGAGGCACCCCCAGTGGTTTTAGTGGGTAGGCCGTCGGTCGGGAGTGACGGAGAGTCCCACATAACCACTGGCTCCCCCCCGGGGGCCGGTGGTATGCGTAACGCATTTCCACTGGGTAAAAAAAAAAAAAAAAAAAAAAAAAAAAAAAAAGGTTAGGTTAGGTTGGGGTGCGGTGATCGGAAACCTCCTCGTGGTGCATCCTGGGCAACGTCACTCGGTAACTTATCTCCGTATATCTTACCCAGTGGCGGCTAATTCCGGTCGGGGAAGGCCGAACTTCTGAACGTGCTCCTCACCCTTAGAGTTGCACGAGCAGAAGTTCGGTAGGGGGGGACTGAAATGACTTGGAGTGTTAGTGGGCTGATACGCTATCTGGCCTACTAATATCCAAGTCATTTCAGAAAGTGGTGGCGTGTCTTCCGGTGGACTCTGATGGCAGAGTCCAGCGCGGAAAGACACGGGCGCGTCACAGCGCAGTGTTGGTCGGAGAGTTTGCTTTGTGTTGCGACACTTAGCGATTTTCGTCGGGTGTCGCAACGCAAAGTGCCACATCTCAAGGTTCGGGGGTTGCCGAGGAGAGTGTCTGGCACGGGAGTCCGAAACTGCGCTGCTTTCAGGGTGTAGTTTCGAACTCGCGATCCAGGCATGGTCGACGGGAGGTCGGCCACTAGACCCCCCAAAAGGGGAGCTTCACCCTCATGAGGCAAACAAGATGGATAAAAGTGAAATTAATAGAACTACCCAGGAGGGTCCCCGAAAGGGGGAATCCCTCCAGGCTCCGGCCTGCAGTCCCCATTCGTTTTCTGGGGGGGACAAATTTCACAAGATCGACAAACACGACGACCCAAGCAAACGAAAAACGGACTCCGTATTAGCAAGCGGATTGGAAACCGACGGAGGGAGAAGGCAAGAGACTCGTGCTGCGCGCTCGGGGAGGAAGGAGTGTACACTCTTCGTACAACCTGAAGGGGACTCCAACACCTTGAGGCGTAGCAGGACATCGGTCTCTTCAGAGAGGAAGCGGCACCGCTCCGATGACAGGAGCAGCTGCGGAGGCGAGCCGTTGAGCACCGACCCTGAGTCGGATGCTCCAGCCGCCAAAGTGCAGAATGCACCTAGGCGTGGCAGAGGCCGACCGCCGACGACAGGTGCGGGCGTAGGTCGAGCTGCGGCCAAGGCGGCGGCGGTGGCCGAACAAAAAGCGGAAATGGAGAGGAAGACAGCGGAGCTGGTGGCCCGCATGTTTCATCCCATACGCTCGGCGGATGCCTCTTCGAGGCTGACGTCTGAGTCGGAGACGGAGTCTTCGTGGGGGCTGTCTATGACCCAAGAAGAGAAGGACGCGGATGAGGAGCAAGATCGTGGGCTTGAAGACAAGCTCAAGGATTGCTACGCAACAATCCAACATGTGGCGAAACGCTCTGGGCACTTGTCGGGTCCATTTAAAAGCGCTCTACATGACGTGGTGCAAACTTTGCAGGGAGTTTTCGAGCAGTACCAGTTCAGGAACTCCGAGCGGGAGTGGAACTCGATGGAAAACGCGAACAAGCGCCATCGAGACCAAATAAAGGGACTCCGTAAGGAGATGGAGGAGCTCCGCAAGGAGATGAAGAAGATGCGCGCGGCGGCTCCCCCGCCAGCGCCTGAGACGGTCCCCGGCCCGTCAGCACGGTCCGCCCCGGCTCTTGAAGAGCTAGAGCAGCGGGTAGTGCGGCAGGTCGGGGATATGGTGAACGCCAGACTGGCAGCAATGGAGGAGCGCCTTCTCCCAGAGAAGCGCGCCAGACCTCCACTCGCCGCCGATCGTGGTCTGGAGGTGCAGGTACCGGTACCTGGGTGCTCGTCTGCACCCATGGACCAGGAGCCGACAGCCTCGACTACGGTCTTGGAGGAAGCATGGCCGCCCCTGAAGTACCCCAAGGGCAAGGGCCCGGGGAAGGGAAAAGGGAAGGCGGCCAAAAAACCGGACGGGACAGTGAGCGGCAAGGCCGCAAACACCGGAGTGGACGAAGCCCCGCCACCTCAGTCAGCTGCCAGCGGCTGGACAGAGGTGACTAAAAAGGGGCGAAACCGGAAGAGGAAACAGAAGAAGGAGGCAACCGGGACCTCGGCACCTAAGGCGAAGAGGACGCCGAAGCCGAGGATTCGGGTCCCGCGCACCTCGGCTGTGGTCTTTACGATCCAGCCGGATGCCGCGGCACGAGGACTCACGTATAGGGCGGCTTTGGAGGAGGCCAAGGAGCGTATCGATCTGGATGCGATGGGGATCGGGCCTTTTGGCTTCCGCACAGCCGCCACTGGAGGCAAGGTGATGGAGCTGTCGGGGGAGGACAACGCCGCGAAAGCGAACTCCCTCGCGATTAAGCTTCGAGAGGTTTTTAAGGCTGAGGACATCCGAATCACCAGACCGGACAGATGCGCAGAGTTGCGCATTTCTGGACTGGATGATTCGGTGTCTAAGGAGGAAGTGGCCATGGCCATATCGGAGATTGCGGAATGCCCCGATGACCTGATAAAGGTTAGCGACATTGGTCGCGACGCGGGAGGCAACGGGACGGCGGTCGTCCGCTGCCCCGCGGCCGCAGCAAGGCGAGTCGCGAAGTGCGACCGCCTCAAGGTGGGGTGGAGTTCGGCGCGCCTTCGCGTGCTGGCTCCACGTCCACTGCGCTGCTTCCGGTGCCTAGAGGTTGGGCACGTCCGGGAGCAGTGCAAGTCAGTGGTCGACCGTAGCAGCACCTGCTACAGGTGCAGTCGATCCGGACATAGGGCCAAGGAGTGCTCGGCTGAGCCGCACTGCGTATTGTGCGCAGAAGCGATCAAGCCAGCCGATCACCGCATTGGAGGCAAGGGTTGTACCTTGCCTCCTAGGCGCAAGCCTGGTCTGCTAGTAGGGCAGAAGCCAGGCGACTCTGGGCGTCGGGTTCGGGGGAACCCGGCGTCCACTTCAGAGTCAGTGAGGGCGCGCGATGTGCCGATATCCCGCACATCGCCGCCGTAGCGAGGAGAGCCATGGCTCTTAGTGGTGAGGTCCCAGCGGACCAGCGCCGTGGAGACGGGGTTGCGGACGATTACTTTGAGCACCCGTGACTCCGACTCCGATGGCGGAAAGAGGGATATCCCAGTGGTTTTAGTGGGTAGGCCGTCGGTCGGGAGTGACGGAGAGTCCCACATAACCACTGGCTCCCCCCCGGGGGCCGGTGGTATGCGTAACGCATTTCCACTGGGTAACAAAAAAAAAAAAAAAAAAAAAAAAAAAAAAAAAAAAAGGTTAGGTTAGGTTAGGTTAGGTTTTTTTTTTTTTTTTTTTTTTTCCTGTCCGGGCGCAGAGGCCCGGCCCGCGAGCTAATGTGTCCCTGACAGAGTCAGGGTTGAGTACAGGGTTTCCTTTATTGACATCACAATTTTTCTTAAAATTAAAGTTATAAATTATTACATATCCTATTTAGCTTTATCTTGTTAATTTATGTTCCAGAAATTGATCTGTTGGTTTTTTACAATTTATTCTTCTATTTGACGTTATTTTCTAAATGGTTAGCTTGCTTATTTACTTTTAACATTTTTCCTATTTTGCATTTATTTCTACATTGATGGTTTCTTATTTCATACGTATTCTTTTATACATTTCTATTTGATGACGTTCCCGCTATATTGCACTGTTCTTTATTCATATATTGTTATTCAACTACTTATTTGTTTTGTTACACATTTTGTTTTAATTTTTTGTCTCAACATTTAAACACTACCATTTTCGAGTTGCTATATATATAATTACATTTCTATACTTTATAGTTTCGGCCACTTTTTAATATATATCAATATATTAATAGTGTGTCCATTTCATACTAAACTTATTTCTATCTTATTCTTATATTTATTTACATATATTTTTGTGTTTACTTGCTTCTCTCATTGGTTTACTCTTTATTTTATGTTGCTATTTACATGAATATAGTGCATTTTACACTATTTACATTCTGCGCCATGCTGGCGGCGCCCCTCGCCTTTTGTCGTGTGATGTGCTGTGTGTTGTTAGGTTACAAGTACTGTGCTGTGGTGTGTGTTTTGATGTGCCGTGTGCTATACTGTGGTGTGTGCTATGTCGTTGGTTAGGTTAGGTTAGGTTAGGTTAGGTTAGGTTAGGTTAGGTTGGGGTGCGGTGATCGGAAACCTCCTCGTGGTGCATCCTGGGCAACGTCACTCGGTAACTTATCTCCGTATATCTTACCCAGTGGCGGCTAATTCCGGTCGGGGAAGGCCGAACTTCTGAACGTGCTCCTCACCCTTAGAGTTGCACGAGCGGAAGTTCGGTAGGGGGGGACTGGAATGACTTGGAATGTTAGTGGGCTGATACGCTATCTGGCCTACTAACATCCAAGTCATTTCAGGGAGTGGTGGCGTGTCTTCCGGTGGACTCTGATGGCAGAGTCCAGCGCGGAAGGGCACGGGAGTTGGTCGGGAGTTCGCTTTGTGTTGCGACACTTAGCGATTTTCGTCGGGTGTCGCAACGCAAAGTGCCACATCTCAAGGTTCGGGGGTTGCCGAAGGGAGTGTCTGGCACGGGAGTCCGCAACTGCGCTGCTTACAGGGCGTAGTTTCGGGCTCACGATCCAGGCATGGTCGACGGGAGGTCGGCCGTTAGACCCCCACAAAGAGGCGCTTCACCTTATGAAGCACAAAATTGTAATGGAGAACAACGGTTTTAAGAGATCTACCCAGGAGGGTCCCCGAAAGGGGGAATCCCTCCAGGCTCCGGCCTGCAGTCCCCGATCGTATTCTGGGGGGGACAAAAATCGTTTGGGATCAAAACACGACGACACTGGCACACGAATTATTGACACCGATCATGCAACTGGCAAGGTTACTGATGGTACGAGGAAGAAAGAGACTCGTGCTGCGCGCTCGAGTAGGAAGGAGTGTACACCCTTCATAAAACTTGAAGGGGACTCCACCTCCCAGAGGCGCAGCAGGCCTTCGGTCTCTTCAGAGAGGAAGCGGGCGCGCTCCGATGACCGGAGCAGCTGCGGAGGAGAGCCGTTGAGCACCGACCCGGAGTCGGATGCTCCGGCCGCAAAGGTGAATACGCCGAGGCGTGGCAGAGGCCGACCGCCAACGACAGGCGCGGGCGTAGGCCGAGCTGCGGCCAAGGCGGCAGCGGTGGCTGCACAACAGGTGGAGATGGAGAAGAGGGCTGAGGAACTGGTGGCCCGCATGTCCACTCCTATTCGCTCGGCGGACGCCTCTTTGAGGCCGACGTCTGAATCGGAGACGGACTCAACATGGGGCCTGTCCTACACTGCAGAGGATAAGGAGTTGATTGTTGAGCACGAGAGGGAGCTGGAGAACAAGATGATGAACATCTGGGACACGGTACAGCATGTGGCGGAGCGATCTGCACACCTGTCGGGCCCTTTTAAGTGTGCCCTGACTAGTGCGGTCGCCTCACTCAAGGAAGTGTACAGGGAGTACCAGTACAGGACGAGTGAAAGGGAGTCGGACGCGCTGGAGAACGCGAACACGCGCCAGCGAGCCGAAATAAGGGGGCTCCGCAAGGAGATTGAGGGACTCCGAAAGGAGTTGAAGGAGGTTCGGGCGGCGGCTTCGCCGCCGGCGCCTAAGAAGGACCCCGGCCCGTCAGCACGGTCCGCACTGGCTCTGGAAGAGCTAGAGCAGCGGATAGTGCGGCAGGTCGGGGATATGGTGAATGCCAGACTGGCGGCAATGGAGGAGCGCCTTCTCCCGGAGAAGCGCGCCAGACCTCCACTAGCCGCCGATCGCAGTCTGGAGGCGCAGGTACCGGTACCGGGGTGCTCGTCTGCACCCATGGACCAGGAGCCAACAGCCTCGACTGCGGTATTAGAAGAGGCATGGCCGCCCATGAAGTACCCCAAGGGCAAGGGCCCAGGGAAGGGAAAAGGGAAGGCGGCCAAAAACCCGGACGTGACAGTAAGCGGCAAGGCCGCTGAAACCAGAGGGAACGAAGCCCCGCCACCTCATTCAGCTGCCAGCGGCTGGACAGAGGTGACCAAAAAGGGGCGAAACCGGAAGAGGAAGAAGAAGAAGGAGGCAACCGGGACCTCGGCACCTAAGGCGAAGAGGACGCCGAAGCCGAGGATCCGGGTCCCGCGCACCTCGGCTGTGGTCTTTACGATACAGCCGGGTGCAGCGGAGAGAGGCCTCACCTACAAGGCGGCCTTGGAGGCGGCCAAGGAGCGCATCGACCTGGAGGCGATGGGGATCGAGCCCCTTGGCTTCCGAACGGCCGCAACGGGTGGGAAAGTGATGGAGCTTGCGGGGGAGGACAACGCCGCGAAGGCGAACTCCCTCGCAATGAAGCTTAGAGAGGTGTTCCCAGTGGAGGACGTCCGAGTCACCAGACCGGAGAAATGCGCGGATCTGCGTATCTCTGGTCTGGATGATACGGTTACAAAGGTGGAGGTGGCCTTGGCCATATCAGTAGCGGCGGAGTGTCCCGATGACCTTGTCAAGGTCAGCGACATCCGCCGCAACGCAGCGGGCAACGGTACGGCGATGGTCCGTTGTCCCGCGATGGCGGCGAGGCGGATCGCAAAGTGCGACCGCCTCAAGGTGGGGTGGAGCTCGGCGCGCATCTGCGTGCTGGATCCACGCCCACTGCGCTGCTTCCGGTGCCTGGTAGCAGGGCACGTCCGGGAGCAGTGCAAGTCCGAGGTCGACCGTAGCAGCGCCTGCTACCGGTGCAGTCGACCCGGACACAACGCCGGCGCGTGCACGGCCGAGCCGCACTGCGCATTATGCGCAGCTGCAGGAAAGCCGGCCGAGCACCGCATCGGCGGCAAGGGCTGCCCCTTGCCTCCGAGGCGCAGGCCTGGTCTGCCGGAGGGGCAGAGGCCAGGTGACTCTGGGCGTCGGGTTCGGGGGAACCCGGCGTCCACCTAGGAGTCCGTGAGGGCGAGCGATGTGCTGGTGTCTCGCACATCGCCGCGGAGACGGAAGGAGCCAGGAGCTCCCCGAGAGGAGGCCCAGCGGCCGGCGCGAAGTGGCAGACGGGCGGAGAATGCGACTCGGCCGTGGTCCTGACCATACAGCCCGAGGCAGCGGAGAGAGGAATGACCTACGCGCAGGCATTGTCAGAGGCCAAGAGTCGAATCGACGCGACTGCGCTAGGCATTACGAGTATGGAGATCCGGAAGGCGGCCGCGGGAGGACGTCTGATGGAGCTGTCAGGAGAGGGGAACGCTGGGAAGGCTGACTCGCTCGCACTTCAGTTGCGGGCAGTTTTTAAGCCTGAGGACGTCCGGGTCACCAGACCGGCGAAATGCGTGGACATACGTGTTTCCGGTCTGGACGACTCAGTGACAAAGGAAGAGGTGGCTCAGGCCATCGCAAGGATGGGAGAATGTCCTGCGGACTCAGTCGGGGTCAAGGACTTACGCCGCAACGCTGCAGGCATTGGAACGTGCTATGTCCAATGCCCTGCAGCGGCGGCCAAGCATGTTGCAAAAAGCGACCGTGTGAAAGTGGGGTGGGTGTCAGCACGTGTCAAACTGATGGCCCCACGCCCACGGCGCTGCTTCCGTTGCCTGGAGGTCGGGCATGTCCGGGAGCAGTGTCGAAATGATGTAGATAGGAGCAGCATCTGCTACCGCTGCGGCCAACCTGGCCATAAGGCGTGCGATTGCTCGGCCAAGGCGCACTGCGCATTATGCGCAGCGGCCAGCAAACCGGCTGAGCATCGCATCGGAGGCAAAGCTTGCCCTTTGCCACCAAAAGGGAAAGGTCGGCTGCAACGGAAGTAGCTGGACCGGGGGACTCTGGGCGACGGGTTCGGGGGAACCCGGCGTCCGACTAGAGAGTCCCGAGAGGGTGAGCGATGTGTTGGGTGCCCCACACATCGCCACTGAGACGGATAGAGCCAAGAGCTCTACGAGAGGAGGTCTGAGAGGACCAGCGTAAGCGGGGTGGTGGTCGCACACGGAAGACTTCCCACAGCCCCGTTTACTGCGATATGAGGCACCCCCAGTGGTTTTAGTGGGTAGGCCGTCGGTCGGCAGTGACGGAGAGTCCCACATAACCACTGGCTCCCCCCCGGGGGCCGGTGGTATGCGTAACGCATTTCCACTGGGTCAAAAAAAAAAAAAAAAAAAAAAAAAAAAGGTTAGGTTAGGTTAAGTGGTGAGCCCCATGTCACGCGGGGTTCCACAGGGGTCCGCTCTTGGGCCACCCTTGTGGAACATTGGCTATGACTGGGTGCTCAGGGCCGCTAACTTGCGTGGCGTCGGCCTAATTTGTTATGCTGACGACACGCTAGTTACCGCCAGAGGAGGGGATTACCGCGAGGCAGCGAGGCTTGCGACCGCGGGTGTTGCGACCGTAGTCGCAAGAATTCGGAGTCTGGGCCTGGAGGTGGCGCTCCACAAATCGGAGGCAATATGCTTCCACGGCCGAAGAAGAGCGCCACCTGCAGGCTCACACATAGTGGTAAGTGGCGTAACCATTCCTGTCAAGCCGACACTAAAATACCTTGGAGTCGTGCTTGACAGCAAGTGGAAGTTTGGGGCTCATCTGCGTCAACTTGCTCCAAAGTTGACGCAGACAGCATCGGCGTTGAGCCGACTCCTCCCAAATATGGGCGGAGGAAATGGACGCTGCCGTCAGCTGTACATGGCGGTGGTAAGGTCCATGGCGTTGTACGGCGCTCCTATATGGGCGCGCTTACTGGAGCGACAGGATATTTCGCTACTTCACCGGGCCCAGCGGACTATGGCCGTGAGAGTGTGTCGAGGTTATCGCACACTCTCACACGAAGTTGCCTGCACTCTCGCAGGATCACTGCCCTGGTGCCTAGAGGCCGAGGTTCTGTCTTCGGCCTACTGGCACCGGAAGCAAGCGAGAGCAGAGGACCCGTACTTCGCCCCACAAGAGGTGGTGCGATGGCGCAGAAATGCCAGGGCTAGAGCCTTGGTAAAGTGGAACGAGCAGGTTCTTTCTGGACCTACTCAGAGGGGAGCCGGCGCCCGACGGCTCCTCGAGGCGATTCGGCCAATCCTCGCTGAGTGGGCCCAGAGAAAACACGGAGTCCTCACCTTCCGGACCACACAGGTGCTCACCGGACACGGATGTTTCGGAAGCTACTTGCACAAAGTGGCCGGAAGGGAGGAGACCCCGGTGTGCCACCGGTGCGGTTTCGCGGTCGACACCGCTCAACACGTGCTAGAGGCATGCCCGGGTGAAGAGGAACCGCGGCTATCCCTGGTCGCGGTCGTGGGGGCGGACCTCTCACTGCCGACCATCTTGTCTAAGATGCTCGAAAGTGAGAGGTCGTGGGAGGCGGTTGTCTCCTTCTGCGAGACTGCTATCTCGCGGAGGGAGACGGAAGAGCGAGAGAGGGAAGTGGACCCTCTCGCTCATCCGCGGAGGCGGAAGAGGACACGGGGGCGAGCCACACTGGCTCGCACCCCGTCTCCACTTGGAGGGCCTGGGGCGTCGGGCGTTTAGGGCCGCCCGGTACCCTACCCAGGGATAGGCCCTCCCGAGGAGGTGACGCGCCGTGGTTTCCGGTGCGTCGCTGGAGCCAAATGCGGGGGTTCTGACCCTCCGCGAGGCGGACCCGCAAGGGCGACGGAAGAGGTGGAGACGTGGTCGTAGTGCAACCGTGACCCTGCGGTTCTGCCTCTTACCGTGACGGAGAAACTTGTGGGGGTTTTAGTCGGTAGGGGCACCACTTAGGTGGTGCCGAGCCCGACACACCTGCCGTGTCCCTACACGGTGGACGGTGCGTCAATGCATTTCCCCCACATAAAAAAAAAAAAAAAAAAAAAAAAAAAAAAAGGTTAGGTTAGGTTGGGATGCGGTGATCGGAAACCTCCTCGTGGTGCATCCTGGGCAACGTCACTCGGTAACTTATCTCCGTATATCTTACCCAGTGGCGGCTAATTCCGGTCGGGGAAGGCCGAACTTCTGAACATGCTCCTCACCCTTAGAGTTGCACGAGCAGAAGTTCGGTAGGGGGGGGACTGAAATGACTTGGAATGTTAGTGGGCTGATACGCTATCTGGCCTACTATCATCCAAGTCAGTTCAGAAAGTGGTGGTTTGTCCTCCGGAGGACTCTGGCTCCAGAGTCTTGCGCGGATGGACATCGGGCGCTAAAGGCGCAGTGTTGTGGATCCTTCAGGGATCGGTGAGATCGCATTGTGCTGCGACACTTTGCGATTTTCGTCGGGTGTCGCAACACAAAGACACCAAGTCTCAAGGTTCGGGGGTCGCCGAGGGGAGTGTCTGGCACGTGAGGCCGAAACTGCGCTGCTTACAGGGCGTAGTTTCGGACTCACGATCCAGGCATGGTCGACGGGAAGTCGGCCGTTAGACCCCCCCACTGGGGAGCTTCATCCCTTAAGAAGCAACTAAAATGGATAAACGCAATTTTAAATGTACAAGTACCCAGGAGGGTCCTCGCGAGAGGGAATCCCTCCACGCTCCGGCGTGCAGTCCCCAATCGTACTCTGGGGGGGACGAAAATTGCAGTACAACCAAAGACGACCATGGCAAACGAAATACGGATATCGAGAATGCAAATGAACTGGTGATGGGCGGGGCTAGTTTGCGAGAGGCGCGAGTTATGCTGTCGCGATATGAGGAAAGTGGACTTTTCATGAGTCCTACAGAGGATTCAGATGCTCAGAGCATGGTGTCTGTGGAGTCACTTGCGTCGAGAGCGTCTCTGAGTTCGAGAGCTTCTCCAAGTCAGCTTGGACGTAAGCGGAGTAGGGCGAACAATGGCGGTGGGGAATCCATAACCTCTGATAGTGAGGTAGAGGAGCCGGCCTCAAAAACGGCGTCAAGACGAGGCAGAGGCACGCCCACGGCGCTGCTTCCGTTGCCTGGAGGTCGGGCATGTCCGGGAGCAGTGTCGAAATGATGTAGATAGGAGCAGCATCTGCTACCGCTGCGGCCAACCTGGCCATAAGGCGTGCGATTGCTCGGCCAAGGCGCACTGCGCATTATGCGCAGCGGCCAGCAAACCGGCTGAGCATCGCATCGGAGGCAAAGCTTGCCCTTTGCCACCAAAAGGGAAAGGTCGGCTACAACGGAAGTAGCTGGACCAAGGGACTCTGGGCGACGGGTTCGGGGGAACCCGGCGTCCGACTAGAGAGTCCCGGGAGGGTGAGCGATGGGTTGGGTGCCCCACACATCGCCACTGAGACGGATAGAGCCAAGGGCTTTCCGAGAGGAGGTCTGAGAGGACCAGCGTAAGCGGGGTGGTGGTCGCACACGGAAGACTTCCCACAGCCCCGTTTACTGCGATATGAGGCACCCCCAGTGGTTTTAGTGGGTAGGCCGTCGGTCGGGAGTGACGGAGAGTCCCACAGTTAGGTTAGGTTGGGATGCGGTGATCGGAAACCTCCTCGTGGTGCATCCTGGGCAACGTCACTCGGTAACTTATCTCCGTATATCTTACCCAGTGGCGGCTAATTCCGGTCGGGGAAGGCCGAACTTCTGAACGTGCTCCTCACCCTTAGAGTTGCACGAGCAGAAGTTCGGTAGGGGGGGGACTGAAATGACTTGGAATGTTAGTGGGCTGATACGCTATCTGGCCTACTAACATCCAAGTCATTTCAGAAAGTGGTGGCGTGTCTTCCGGTGGACTCTGATGGCAGAGTCCAGCGCGGACAGACACAGGCGCTTCTCAGCGCAGAGTTGGTTGGAGAGTTTGCTTTGTGTTGCGACACTTAGCGATTTTTGTCAGGTGTCGCAAACCAAAGTGCCACATCTCAAGGTTCGGGGGTTGCCGAGGGGAGTGTCTGGCACGGGAGTCCGCAACTGCGCTGCTTACAGGGCGTAGTTTCGGACTCGCGATCCAGGCATGGTCGACGGGAAGTCGGCCGCTAGACCCCCCCACAGGGGAGCTTTACCCTAATTAAGCAAACAACATGGAAAAGCACAGTGATTTTAATACGTCTACCCGGGAGGGTCTCCGTGAGGAGGAATCCCTTCACGCCTCGCAAGAGGCGTGCTGCTCCACGTACTACGGGGGAGCAAAAATCACTCGACTGATACACACGATGACTCTGGCAAACGGACTGAGGATACTGATCTTGCAAACGAATTGGTTTTGGGTGGAGCAAGTTTGAGAGAAGCACGGGTGGTGCTCTCTCGCTATGAGGACTGCGAGCGTTTTTTGAGTCCTGTCGATGACTCTGACTCTCAGAGCGTGGCTTCCATGGGGTCGCCAACGCCGCGAGAGTCATCGAGTCGGACGAAAAGGAAGCGCTTGAGGAACGACAGCGGTGACGGATCACTTGCTTCCTCTGGAAGTGAGTCTGAAGCCCCGGCCGCTAAGGTGGGAAATACGCCGAGGCGCGGCAGAGGCAGACCGCCCACCACGGGCGACTATGCCGGGCTAGCCGCTGCTAAGGCTGCACTGGTTGCTGCTGAGAGGGAGGAGCTGCAGCTAGCGGCAGAGAAAGAGGTCGCTGCTATGTCCCAACGGATTCGTTCGGCGAGGACGACACCCAGTCGGGTGTCGGAATCGTCGGCGGACCGAGAGGAGCCGCTAGTGATGGACCTGACAGAGAGAGCCATGGAGTGTATTACCGCGATCGTCTCCGTGGCCGTAAAATCTGGAAATCTCAAGGGTACGTTTGTGCGCACCCTTAAGGATTCGGCGAACTCGCTCCGCGAGATCATTGGTGACCTCAGAGAGAGGACCACCAATGAGGAGACCGAGAAGCTGCAGCGCGCAAACTCGCGCTTGCAGACCGAAGTGGCGGAGCTCCGCAAGGAGATCGTAGAGCTCCGCAGAGACATGATTGAGGGGCGTGCAGCAACACCATCAGCTGCACGTGCGAACCCCGGCAAGTCATCGCAGGCCGGCTCAGCTCCAGAGGAGCTAGAGCAGCGGCTTGTAAGACAGGTCGGGGAAATGATGAACGCCAGATTGGCGGCACTGGAGGAGCGCCTTCTCCCCGAGAAGCGTGCCAGACCTCCTCTTGCTGCCGATCTGCCGGTAGTGGAGATGGCTCAACCACCTCTGAGTGCTCCGGGCCGATACTCCAAGCCCAAGACTGCGGCCGAAATAGCGGACCGAAGGCGGAAGATCCTGGGGCTGCCGCCAGGGGCTCCTCTTCCTCCGGCAATGGACCCCTGGCTGAATCCGCCAGAGGGCATGGTGTTACCTGCGGCCTCTGAGCCAGAATCTTCGGATTCTGTCCCAGTTGGCACTCAGGTCTCACGAGTGGAGAATGAAAATTCCCAGCCAAGTGGCCCCGTCAAGGGGAAGGGCAAAGGCAAGGGGAAGAAAACTAAAGTGGCGAAAACTGTGGCTTCCACAGCTAGTGAGGATCCGGGCCCCTCACATATCCAAACGGCTGCTAGCTTTGCAGGCGTGGTAAAGGGGGGATCCCAGAAGACTTCGAAAAAGCCAGCCAAAAAAGCTGTGCCCAAAAAGTCAAAGGCGACGCGCACGCATAGGTTGCGCATCCCCCGAACCTCGGTTGTCATCATGACGATGCAGCCCGGGGCTGGGGAGAGAGGCGTTACTTATGCTAAGGTACTCGAGGAGGCAAAACGACAAATAACCCCAGAGGAGCTGGGCATCCAGTCGGTGAAGTTCCGTCATGCGGCCACTGGTGGCAGAGTGCTGGAATTGGCTGGTGAGAACAACGCTGCGAAAGCAGATGCTCTCGCCAATAGCTTGAGGGCTGTTCTCAATCCCGAAGACATCCGAGTCTCCAGACCGGAGAAAAGCGCGGAGCTGCGTCTTTCAGGACTGGACGATTCGGTGTCCAAGGTTGAGCTCGCAGAGGCCATACAACGGGTAGGAGGTTGCTGTCCTGACTCGCTCAGAGTCAAGGATATCCGCCGTAACGCCGCAGGTGTTGGGACGACTTTCGTCCAATGCCCGACAGCAGTGGCGAAAAAACTCGCACAGATCGAGAAAATTAAGGTGGGGTGGGTCATGGTACGTGTAAAACTACTAGACCCACGACCTTTGCGCTGCTTCCGTTGCCTAGAGGTGGGGCATGTCCGGGAGCAATGCAAAAGTCAAGTCGACAGAGGTAGCCAGTGCTACCGCTGTGGCCAATCCGGCCATAAAGCGGCGGAATGCTCGGCTGAGCCGCACTGCACTTTGTGTGCAGCAGCGAAAAAGCCAGCCGAGCATCGTATCGGAGGCAAGGCCTGTCCATTGCCACCGCCGAAAAGAAAGGGTCGGCTACCGCGGTAGCTGACTGTTAAGAGATCCTGGGCGTTGGGTTCGGGGGGACCCGGCGTCCGACTAGAGGGTCTCGTGAGGGTGAGCGATGTGTTCGAGTCCCGCACATCGCCACCGTGACGGATGGAGCAGAAGCTCCCCGAGACGTGGTCCCAGGGGACCAGCGCCGTGGAGACGGAGTCGCGGACGCGTGCAATGAGCCCCCGTAACTCTGGCTCTTTGGCGCCTTGAGGGATCTCCCCAGTGGTTTTAGTGGGTAGGCCGTCGGTCGGGAGTGACGGAGAGTCCCACATAACCACCGGCTCCCCCCCGGGGGCTGGTGGTATGCGTCAGGCATTTCCACTGGGTCAAAAAAAAAAAAAAAAAAAAAAAAGGTTAGGTTAGGTTAGGTTAGGTTGGGGTGCGGTGATCGGAAACCTCCTCGTGGTGCATCCTGGGCAACGTCACTCGGTAACTTATCTCCGTATATCTTACCCAGTGGCGGCTAATTCCGGTCGGGGAAGGCCGAACTTCTGAACGTGCTCCTCACCCTTAGAGTTGCACGAGCAGAAGTTCGGTAGGGGGGGACTGGGATGACTTGAAATGTTAGTGGGCTGATACGCTATCTGGCCTACTAACATCCAAGTCATTTCAGAAGTGGTGGCGTGTCTTCCGGTGGACTCTGATGGCAGAGTCCAGCGCGGAAAGACACGGGCGCTTCACAGCGCAGTGTTGGTCGGAGAGTTTGCTTTGTGTTGCGACACTTAGCGATTTTCGTCAGGTGTCGCAATGCAAAGTGCCACATCTCAAGGTTCGGGGGTTGCCGAGGAGAGTGTCTGGCACGGGAGTCCGAAACTGCGCTGCTTTCAGGGTGTAGTTTCGGGCTCACGATCCAGGCATGGTCGACGGGAGGTCGGCCGTTAGACCCCCACACAGGGGAGCTTCGCCCTATGAAGCAAAAATGATGAAATGAACAGTGAAATTAAAAGAACTACCCAGGAGGGTCCCCGAAAGGGGGAATCCCTCCAGGCTCCGGCCTGCAGTCCCCATTCGTTTTCTGGGGGGGACAAATTTCACCTGATTCCTATAACTGACGACCCAAGCACACGAAAAACGGACTCCGAATTAGCAAGCGGATTGGAAACCGACGGAGGGAGACGGCAAGGGACTCGTGCTACGCGCTCAAAGAAGGAGTGTACACCCTTCGCAAAACCTGTAGGGGACTCCACTTCTTTGAGGCGTAGCAGGACTTCGGTCTCTTCCGAGAGGAAGCGGCTTCGCTCCGAAGACAGGAGCAGCTGCGGTGGCGAGCCGTTGAGCACCGACCCTGAGTCGGATGCTCCGGCCGCCAAGGTGCAGAATGCACCGAGGCGTGGCAGAGCCCGACCGCCGACGACGGGTGCGGGCGAAGGCCGAGCTGCGGCCAAGGCGGCGGCGGTGGCCGAACAAAAAGCGGAAATGGAGAGGAAGACTGCGGAGCTGGTAGCCCGCATGTTTCATCCCATACGCTCGGCGGATGCCTCTTCGAGGCTAACGTCCGAGTCGGAGACGGAGTCTTCATGGGGGCTGTCTATGACCCAGGAAGAAAAGGACGCGGATGCAGAGCAAGATCGTGGGCTTGAAGACAAGCTCAAGGATTGCTACGCAACAATCCAGCATGTGGCGAAACGCTCTGGGAACTTGTCGGGCCCATATAAAAGCGCCCTACATGACGTGGTCGAGACCCTGCAAGGAGTTTTCGACCAGTACAAGTTCAGGAGCTCCGAGCGGGAGTGGGACTCGATGGAAAACGCGAATAAGCGCTATCGAGACGAAATAAAGGGACTCCGGAAGGAGATGGAAGAACTCCGCAAGGAAATGAAGGAGATGCGCGCGGCGGCTCCCCCGCCAGCGCCTAAGACGGACCCCGGCCCGTCAGCACGGTCCATCCCGGCTCTTGATGAGCTGGAGCAGCGGATAGTGCGGCAGGTCGGGGATATGGTGAACGCCAGAATGGCGGCAATGGAGGAGCGCCTTCTCCCGGAGAAGCGCGCCAGACCTCCACTGGCCGCCGATCGCAGTCTGGAGGCGCAGGTATCGGTCCCTGGGTGCTCGTCTGCACCCATGGACACCGAGCCGACAGCCTCGACCGCGGTCTTGGAGGAAGCATGGCCGCCCCTGAAGTACCCCAAGGGCAAGGGCCCGGGTAAGGGAAAAAGGAAGGCGGCCAAAATACCGGACGTAACAGTGAGCAGCAAGGCTGCTTCAACTAGAATGAACCCGCCACCTCAACCGGCTGCTAGCGGCTGGAACGAGGTGGTTAAGAAGAGGAGGAAGAGGACGAAGAGGGAGGCGGCCGGGACCTCGGCGCCCACGGCGAAGATGGCGCCGAAGCCGAGGATCCGGGTACCGCGCACCTCGGCTGTGGTCTTTACGATCCAGCCGGATGCCGCGGCACGAGGACTCACGTATAAGGCGGCTTTGGAGGAGGCCAAAGGGCGTATCGATTTGGATGCGATGGGGATCGGGCCTTTTGGCTTCCGCACAGCCGCCACCGGAGGCAAGGTGATGGAGCTGTCGGGGGAGGACAACGCCGCTAAGGCGAACTCCCTCGCGATTAAGCTTCGGGAGGTTTTCAAGGCTGAGGACGTCCGAATCACCAGACCGGACAGATGCGCAGAGTTGCGCATATCTGGACTGGATGATTCGGTATCCAAGGAGGAAGTGGCCATGGCCATATCGGGGATTGCGGAGTGCCCCGATGACCTGATAAAGGTCAGCGACATTGTTCGCGACGCGGGAGGCAACGGGACGGCGGTCATCCGCTGCCCCGCGGCCGCAGCGAGGCTGGTCGCGAAGTGCGAACGCCTCAAGGTGGGGTGGAGTTCGGCGCGCCTTCGCGTGCTGGCTCCACGTCCACTGCGCTGCTTCCGGTGCCTAGAGGTTGGGCACGTCCGGGAGCAGTGCAAGTCAGTGGTCGACCGTAGCAGCACCTGCTACAGGTGCAGTCGACCCGGACACAGGGCCAATGAGTGCTCGGCTGAGCCGCACTGCGTACTGTGCGCAGAAGCGAGTAAGCCAGCCGAGCACCGCATTGGAGGCAAGGGCTGTCTCTTGCCTCCGAGGCGCAAGCCTGGTCTGCCAGAGGGGCAGCAACTAGGCGACTCTGGGCGTCGGGTTCGGGGGAACCCGGCGTCCGCCAAGGAGTCAGTGAGGGCGCGCGATGTGCCGATATCCCGCACATCGCCGCCGTAGCGGGAGAAGGAGCTGTAGCTTCCTGTGGTGAGGTCCCAGCGGACCAGCGCCGTGGAGACGGGGTTGCGGACGATTCCATTGAGCTCCCGTGACCCCAACTCCTATGGCGTAACGAGGGATATCCCAGTGGTTTTAGTGGGTAGGCCGTCGGTCGGGAGTGACGGAGAGTCCCACATAACCACCGGCTTCCCCCCGGGGGCCGGTGGTATGCGTAACGCATTTCCACTGGGTAACAAAAAAAAAAAAAAAAAAAAGGTTAGGTTAGGTTAGGTTAGGTTAGGTTAGGTTAGGTTAGGTTAGGTTAGGTTAGGTTAGGTTAGGTTAGGTTAGGTTAGGTTAGGTTGGGATGCGGAGGGATGCGGTGATCGGAAACCTCCTCGTGGTGCATCCTGGGCAACGTCACTCGGTAACTTATCTCCGTATATCTTACCCAGTGGCGGCAAATTCTGGTCGGGGAAGACCGAACTTCTGAACGTGCTCCTCACCCTTAGAGTTGCACGAGCAGAAGTTCGGTAGGGGGGGGACTGAAATGACTTGGAATGTTAGTGGGCTGATACGCTATCTGGCCTACTAATATCCAAGTCATTTCAGAATGTGGTGGTTTGTCCTCTGGGGGACTCTGTTTCTAGAGTCTTGCGCAGATGGACATCGGGCGCCGAGGGCGCATTTGTGTCGGGATCCGCGATGGATCGGTGAGATCGCTTTGTGTTGCGACACTTTGCGAGTTTCGTCAGGTGTCGCAACAGGAAGACACCAAATCTCAAGGTTCGGGGGTCGCCGAGGGGAGTGTCTGGCACGTGAGTCCGACACTGCGCTGCTTACAGGGCGTAGTGTCGGATTCGCGATCCAGGCATGGTCGACGGGAGGTCGGCCACTAGACCCCCCCACAGGGGAGCTTCACCCTTCTGAAGCATAATTATGACAATGAACGGCGATTTTAATAGATCTACCCAGGAGGGTCCTCGCGAGAGGGAATCCCTCCACGCTTCTGACGAAGCGTGCAGTCCCCAATCGTATTCTGGGGGGGACAAAAATCGCAGCACGATAAACAACGACGAACCTGGCAATCAAACAAAGGACACCGAATCAGCAAATGAATTGGTTTTGGGAGGAGCGAGCAGACGCGAGGCGCGCGTTATGCTTAGCAGATACGAGGAGAGTGGTCTATTTCTCAGCCCAGTGGATGACTCGGACTCTCAAAGCGTGGCCTCCGTGGGGTCGCCACCGCTGAGACAGTCACCGAGATTCACTCGGCGAAAGCGATCGCGAAATGATAGCGGTGACGGAGAACTCGCTTCCTCTGGGAGTGAGTCTGAAGCCCCGGCCGCTAAAGTGGGGAATGCGCCAAGGCGCGGCAGGGGCAGACCGCCCACAACGGGCGACTACGCTGGACTTGCCGCTGCCAAGGCAGCTCTGGTCGCTGCTGAACGGCAGGAGATGGAGCTACGGGCGGAACAAGAGGTTGCTCAGTTGGCCCAGCGGAGCCGTCCGACGAGATCGACAACCAGTCGGATGTCGGAATCGTCGGCGGACCGTCGAGAGGAGCTGACTGATGACCTGGCAATGAGGGCCATGGATTGCGTTGCCACAATCGTTGCTGTGGCAGCGAAATCTAGCAATCTTAAGGGCACGTTTGTGCGTTCCCTGAAGGACGCGGCGACTTCTCTCCGCGAGATCATTGGTGACTTCAGAGAGAGGTCCACCAATGATGAGACGCGGAAGTTAATGGCGGCAAACGGACGCCTGCAAGCGGAGGTAGCGGACCTCCGAAGTCAAATTTTGGAGCTCCGCAAGGAGATGATGGAAGAACGCATGGCATCGACATCAGCCGTGCGAACGACCCCCGGCAAGTCGTCATCGCAGGCCGGCTCAGCTCCAGAGGAGCTAGAGCAGCGGCTTGTAAGACAAGTCGGGGAAATGATGAACGCCAGATTGGCGGCGCTGGAGGAACGACTTCTCCCAGAGAAGCGCGTCAGACCTCCGCTGGCCGCCGACCCGTCGATCGTGCCGGTCGTAGTGGAGTCGGTCATACCGGCCGAAAGTGTCGCTCCCGTATTGGGCAGGTTCTCCCATAAGAGAACGCCCACTGAGATTGCGGAGAGAAGGCGCAAGATCCTTGGGCTCCCACCAGGGGCTCCTCTGCCCCCGGCTATGGACCCTTGGCTCAATCCCCCAGAGGGAATGATTTCAGAGGGAATGGAGACGAACTCGCCGCCTCAACAAAGTGCCCCAAAGGGCAAAGGCAAAGGAAAGGGGAAGGCCACTAAGACTCCCAAGTCAGTGGCTCCCAGTGTCGGAATGGATCCAGGCCCCTCACAGTCCAAACCAGCCGCAGAGGGCTGGACGGAAGTGGGTAAGGGGGGATCCAAAAAGGGTTCCAAGCGGACGAAGGCTGCTTCAAAGAAGCCCAAGGTGGCGCCAAAGCCTAGAATACGCACCCCTCGCACCTCGGTTGTCGTCATGACGCTACAACCCGGGGCAGCTGAGAGGGGCGTATCCTATGCTGAGGCCTTGACGGAGGCCAAGAGACGGATCGACCCAGAGGAGCTGGGGATCCGATCTCTAACCTTTAGACGTGCGGCCACTGGTGGCCGAGTGTTTGAGTTGGCGGGCGAGGAGAACTCTGCAAAGGCAGATACCCTCGCCAACAAACTAAGGGCGGTTTTCAAGCCCGAAGACATCCGGATCAACAGACCGGAAAAGTGCGCGGAATTGCGACTTTCTGGTCTGGATGACTCGGTGTCGAAGGTTGAGGTGGCGGAGGTCATCCAGAGGTTGGGAGGATGTGGCCCTGACTCAGTCAGGGTCAAGGACATCCGCCGTAACGCTGCAGGTATTGGTACGACCTTCGTCCAATGCCCTGCAGCGGCGGCAAAGAAACTCGCCCAGAGCGAGAGGATCAAGGTGGGGTGGGTGTCAGTGCGCGTCAAGTTGCTGGCCCCACGGCCTTTGCGCTGCTACCGGTGCCTGGAGGTGGGGCATGTCCGGGAGCAGTGCAAAGGCAATGTGGATAGAAGTAGCCAGTGCTACCGATGTAGCCAGCCTGGCCACAAAGCGGGGGATTGCTCGGCCGAGCCGCATTGCACTCTGTGCGAAGCAGCAAGTAAGCCGGCCGGGCATCGTATTGGGGGCAAAGCCTGCGCTCTGCCACCGCCGAAGAGAAAGAAGCGAGCTACAGCGGTAGCTACGATAGATAGAGACTCTGGGCGTCGGGTCCGGGGGAACCCGGCGCTCAACTAGAGAGTCTCGTGAGGGTGCGCGATGTGTCTGAGTCCCACACATCGCCACTATGACGGGTGGAGCAAAAGCTCCCCGAGACATGGTCCCAGCGGACCAGCGTCGTGGGTACGGGGTTGCGGAAGCGTGCATTGAGCCCCCGTGACTCCGGCTCCTAGGGCGCCGTGAGGGATCTCCCCAGTGGTTTTAGTGGGTAGGCCGTCGGTCGGGAGGACGGAGAGTCCCACATAACCACTGGCTCCCCCCCGGGGGCCGGTGGTATGCGTAAGGCATTTCCACTGGGTCAAAAAAAAAAAAAAAAAAAAAAAAAAAAAAAAAAAAAAAAAAAAAAAAGGTTGGGATGCGGTGATCGGAAACCTCCTCGTGGTGCATCCTGGGCAACGTCACTCGGTAACTTATCTCCGTATATCTTACCCAGTGGCGGCTAATTCCGGTCGGGGAAGGCCGAACTTCTGAACGTGCTTCTCACCCTTAGAGCTGCACGAACAGAAGTTCGGTAGGGGGGGACTGAAATGACTTGGAATGTTAGTGGGTTGATTCTTATCTGGCCTACTAACATCCAAGTCATTTCAGGGAGTGGTGGCGTGTCTTCCGGTGGACTCTGATGGCAGAATCCAGCGCGGAAAGACACGTGCGCTTTCATAGCGCATCGTTGGGATCCGTGAGGGATCGGAGAGTTCGCTTTGTGTTGCGACACTTTGCGATTTTCGTCGGGTGTCGCAACGCAAAGTTCCAAATCTCAAGGTTCGGGGGTCGCCGAGGGGAGTGTCTGGCACGCGAGACCGAAACTATGCTGCTTACAGGGTGTAGTTTCGTGCTCGCGATCTAGGCATGGTCGACGGGAGGTCGGCCGTTAGACCCCCCCACAGGGGAGCTTCACCCCTTGATGAAGCAAAAACTATGGAAAAAGCAAGTGATTTTACAAGGACTACCCGGGAGGGTCTCCGAGAGGAGGAATCCCTTCACGCCTCGCAAGAGGCGTGCTGCTCCAAGTACTACGGGGGGAGCAAAAATCACTCGACCGATAAAACTGACGACCTTGGCAAATGTAAACAGGACACCGATCATGCAAACGAATTGGTTATGGGCGGAGCTAGCCTGCGAGAGGCGCGGGTGATGCTCTCAAGATATGAGGATACGGGATCGTTTATGAGTCCAGTCGATGACTCCGACTCTCAAAGCTTGGCCTCCTTGGAGTCGCCATCGCTGAGAGAGTCGCCGAGACTTACACGGCGAAAACGATCGCGGAAAGATAGCGGTGACGGAGAACTCGCTTCCTCTGGAAGCGAGTCTGAAGCCCCGGCCGCTAAGGTTGGAAATGCGCCAAGGCGCGGCAGAGGCCGACCGCCCACCACGGGCGACTACGCCGGACTTGCCGCTGCTAAGGCAGCTCTGGTCGCTGCTGAACGGCAGGAGATGGAGCTACGGGCGGAACAGGAAGTTGCTCAGTTGGCCCAACGGAGCCGTCCCACGAGATCGACAACCAGTCGGATGTCGGAATCGTCGGCGGACCGGGGCGAGGAGCTGACTGATGACCTGGCAATGAGGGCTATGGATTGCGTTGCCACAATCGTTGCTGTGGCAGCGAAATCCAGCAATCTTAAGGGCACGTTTGTGCGTTCCCTGAAAGATGCGGCGACTTCTCTCCGCGAAATCATTGGGGACTTCAGGGAGAGGTCAACAAATGAGGAGACGCGGAAGTTAATGGCGGCAAACGGGCGCCTGCAATCGGAGGTAGCGGACCTCCGAAGTCAAATTTCGGAGCTCCGTAAGGAGATGTTGGAAGAACGCATGGCAGCGACATCAGCCGTGCGACCGTCCCCCGGCAAGTCGTCGTCGCAGGCCGGCTCAGCTCCAGAGGAGCTAGAGCAGCGGCTTGTAAGACAAGTCGGGGAAATGCTGAACGCCAGGTTGGCGGCGCTGGAGGAACGACTTCTCCCAGAGAAGCGCGTCAGACCTCCGCTGGCCGCTGACCGCAAAGTGAGGACGCAGGCAAGACCGACTGGATGTGATGACCCGGGACCGTCAACACCTGACTACCCCGTAGTGGAGTCGGTTGTGCCGGAAGGAAGTGCCACTCCCGCAGTGGGAAGGTTCTCTCATAAGAGAACGCCCACCGAGATCGCGGAGAGAAGGCGGAAGATCCTTGGGCTCCCTCCAGGGGCTCCTCTGCCCCCGGCTATGGACCCCTGGCTTAATCCTCCTGAGGGGATGATCGCGGAAGTGGAGACGAACCAGCCGCCTCCACAAAGTGCCCAAAAGGGCAAAGGCAAAGGGAAGGGGAAGTCTACTAAGACTCCGAAGTCAGTGGCTCCCAGTGTCGGAAAGGATCCAGGCCCCTCACAGTCCAAACCAGTCGCAGAGGGCTGGACGGAAGTGGGAAAGGGGGGATCTAAAAAGGGTTCCAAGAAGACAGCGACGAAGGCTGCTTCGAAGAAACCCAAGGCGGCGCCGAAGCCTAGGATACGCATCTCTCGCACCTCGGTCGTTATCATGACGATACAACCCGGGGCTGCCGAGAGGGGCGTATCCTATGCTGAGGCATTGACGGAGGCGAAGAGACAGATCGTCCCAGAGGAGCTGGGGATCCAGTCTCTTACTTTCCGAAGGGCGGCCACTGGTGGCCGTATGTTCGAGTTGGCGGGAGAGGGGAACGCTGCGAAAGCAGATACCCTCGCCAATAGATTAAGGGCTATCTTCAAGCCCGAGGACATCCGGGTCAACAGACCTGAAAAGTGCGCGGAGCTGCGCCTATCCGGTATGGATGACTCGGTGTCAAAGGTGGAGGTGGCAGAGGCCATTCAGCGGTTGGGAGGATGTGGCCCTGACTCGATCAGGGTCAAGGACATCCGCCGTAACGCTGCAGGTATTGGTACGACCTTCGTCCAATGCCCTGCAGCGGCGGCAAAGAAACTCGCCCAGAGCGAGAGGATCAAGGTGGGGTGGGTGTCAGTGCGCGTCAAGCTGCTGGCCCCACGGCCTTTGCGCTGCTACCGGTGCCTGGAGGTGGGGCATGTCCGGGAGCAGTGCAAAGGAAATGTGGATAGAGGTAGCCAGTGCTACCGATGTAGCCAGCCTGGCCACAAAGCGGGAGATTGCTCGGCCGAGCCGCATTGCAGTCTGTGCGAAGCAGCAAGCAAGCCGGCCGGGCATCGAATTGGGGGCAAAGTCTGCGCTCTGCCACCGCCGAAGAGGAAGAAGCTAGCTACAGCGGTAGCTACGATAGATAAAGACTCTGGGCGTCGGGTTCGGGGGAACCCGGCGCTCAACTAGAGAGTCTCGTGAGGGTGCGCGATGTGTCTGAGTCCCACACATCGCCACTATGACGGGGGTGGAGCAAAAGCTCCCCGAGACGTGGTCCCAGCGGACCAGCGTCGTGGGTACGGGGTTGCGGAAGCGTGCATTGAGCCCCCGTGACTCCGGCTCCTAGGGCGCCATGAGGGATCTCCCCAGTGGTTTTAGTGGGTAGGCCGTCGGTCGGGAGGACGGAGAGTCCCACATAACCACTGGCTCCCCCCCGGGGGCCGGTGGTATGCGTAAGGCATTTCCACTGGGTCAAAAAAAAAAAAAAAAAAAAAGGTTAGGTTAGGTTGGGGTGGGGTTAGGTTAGGTTAGGTTAGGTTAGGTTAGGTTAGGTTAGGTTAGGTTAGGTTAGGTTAGGTTAGGTTGGGATGCGGTGATCGGAAACCTCCTCGTGGTGCATCCTGGGCAACGTCACTCGGTAACTTATCTCGTATATCTTACCCAGTGGCGGCTAATTCCGGTCGGGGAAGGCCGAACTTCTGAACGCGCTCCTCACCCTTAGAGTTGCACGAGCAGAAGTTCGGTAGGGGGGGGGACTGAAATGACTTGGAATGTTAGTGGGCTGATACGCTATCTGGCCTACTAATATCCAAGTCATTTCAGAAAGTGGTGGCGTGTCTTCCGGTGGACTCTGATGGCAGAGTCCAGCGCGGACAGACGCGGGCGCTTCTCAGCGCAGAGTTGGTCGGAGAGATTGCTTTGTGTTGCGACACTTAGCGATTTTCGTCGGGTGTCGCAACATAAAGTAACCCAAGTCTCAAGGTTCGGGGGTTGCCGAGGGGAGTGTCTGGCGCGTGAGCCCGGAACTGCGTTGCTTACAGGGCGTAGTCTCGGACTCACGATCCAGGCATGGTCGACGGGAGGTCGGCCGTTAGACCCCCCCAAAGGGGAGCTTCACCCTAATGAAGCGAATCAAGTCTTAAAATGAACAGTGAATTTAAGTGTACAACTACCCAGGAGGGTCCTCGCGAGAGGGAATCCCTCCACGCTCCGGCGTGCAGTCCCCAATCGTACTCTGGGGGGGACAAAATTCACTCGATCGATAACAACGACGACTCTGGCAAACGGAATAAGGACAACGATTTATCTAACGAATTGGTGTTAGGTGGTGCGAGTAGGAGAGAGGCACGAGTGGTGCTCTCTCGTTACGAGGAATGTGGGCGTTCCATGAGTCCAGTGGATGACTCCGACTCTCAAAGCGTGGCTTCCATGGGGTCGCCAACGCCGCGAGAGTTTTCGAGTCGGACAAAAAGGAAACGTTCGAGGTGTGATAGCGGTGACGGAGAACTCGTGACCTCTGGGAGCGAGTCCGAAGCCCCGGCCGCTAAAGTGGGGAATGCGCCGAGGCGCGGCAGAGGGCGACCGCCCACCACGGGCGACTATGCAGGGCTCGCCGCTGCCAAGGCTGCACTGGTTGCTGCTGAGAGGCAAGAGCTGGAACTTCAGGCGGAAAAGGAGGTCGCAGCAATGTCCCAGCGGATACGTTCGGCGAGGCCGACAACCAGTCGGGTGTCGGAATCGTCGGCGGACCGAGAGGAGCCGCTAGTGATGGAACTGACAGACAGGGCCATGGAGTGCATTACCGCGATTGTCTCCGTGGCGGTAAAATCAGGAAATCTCAAGGGTACGTTTGTGCGCACCCTTAAGGATTCGGCGAACTCGCTCCGCGAGATCATTGGTGACCTCAGAGAGAGGACCACCAACGCGGAGACAGAGAAGCTGCAGCGCGCAAACTCGCGCCTGCAGACCGAAGTGGCAGAGCTCCGCAAAGAGATCGTAGAGCTCCGCAGAGACGTGATCGAGGGGCGTGCAGCAACACCATCAGCTGCACGTGCGAACCCCGGCAAGTCATCGCAGGCCGGCTCAGCTCCAGAGGAGCTAGAGCAGCGGCTTGTAAGACAGGTCGGGGAAATGATGAACGCCAGGTTGGCGGCGCTGGAGGAACGGCTTCTCCCAGAGAAGCACGTCAGACCTCCGCTGGCCGCTGACCGCAAGGAGAAGACGCAGGTCAGACCGACTGGAAGTGTAGACCCGGAGCCGTCAACACCTTCCTGCCCCGTAGTGGAGTCAGTCGTGCCGGCCGGAAGTGCCGCTGCCGGAGTGGGAAGGTTCTCCCATAAGAGAACGCCCACCGAGATTGCGGAGCGGAGGCGGAAGATTCTGGGGCTTCCGCCGGGGGCACCTCTGCCTCCAGCTATGGACCCCTGGCTTAATCCTCCAGAGGGGATGATCGCGGAAATGGAGACGAACCAGCCGCCTCCACAAAGTGCCCCAAAGGGCAAAGGCAAAGGAAAGGGGAAGTCCACTAAGACTCCCAAGTCAGTGGCTCCCAGTGTCGGAATGGATCCAGGCCCCTCACAATCCAAACCAGCCGCAGAGGGCTGGACGGAAGTGGGTAAGGGGGGATCCAAAAAGGGTTCCAAGCGGACGAAGGCTGCTTCAAAGAAGCCCAAGGCGGCGCCAAAGCCTAGAATACGCACCCCTCGCACCTCGGTTGTCGTCATGACGCTACAACCCGGGGCTGCTGAGAGGGGCGTATCCTATGCTGAGGCCTTGACGGAGGCCAAGAGACGGATCGACCCAGAGGAGCTGGGGATCCGATCTCTTACATTTAGACGTGCGGCCACGGGTGGCCGAGTGTTTGAGTTGGCGGGCGAGGAGAACTCTGCAAAAGCAGATACCCTCGCCAACAAACTAAGGGCGGTCTTCAAGCCCGAAGACATTCGGATCAACAGACCGGAAAAGTGCGCGGAATTGCGACTTTCTGGTCTGGATGACTCGGTGTCGAAGGTTGAGGTGGCGGAGGTCATCCAAAGGTTGGGAGGATGTGGTCCTGACTCAGTCAGGGTCAAGGACATCCGCCGTAACGCTGCAGGTATTGGTACAACCTTCGTCCAATGCCCTGCAGCGGCGGCAAAGAAACTCGCCCAGAGCGAGAGGATCAAGGTGGGGTGGGTGTCAGTGCGCGTCAAGCTGCTGGCCCCACGGCCTTTGCGCTGCTACCGGTGCCTGGAGGTGGGGCATGTCCGGGAGCAGTGCAAAGGCAATGTGGATAGAAGTAGCCAGTGCTACCGATGTAGCCAGCCTGGCCACAAAGCGGGGGATTGCTCGGCCGAGCCGCATTGCACTCTGTGCGAAGCAGCAAGTAAGCCGGCCGGGCATCGTATTGGGGGCAAAGCCTGCGCTCTGCCACCGCCGAAGAGGAAGAAGGGAGCTACACCGGTAGCTAAGATAGGAGACTCTGGGCGTCGGGTTCGGGGGGACCCGGCGGTCAACTAGAGAGTCTCGTGAGGGTGCGCGATGTGTCTGAGTCCCACACATCGCCACTGTGACGGGTGGAGCAAAAGCACCCCGAGACGTGGTCCCAGCGGACCAGCGTCGTGGGTACGGGGTTGCGGAAGCGTGCAGTGAGCCCCCGTGACTCCGGCTCCTAGGGCGCCGTGAGGGATCTCCCCAGTGGTTTTAGTGGGTAGGCCGTCGGTCGGGAGGACGGAGAGTCCCACATAACCACTGGCTCCCCCCCGGGGGCCGGTGGTATGCGTAAGGCATTTCCACTGGGTCAAAAAAAAGAAAAAAAAAAAAAAAAAAAAAAAAAAAAAGGTTAGGTTAGGTTGGGATGCGGTGATCGGAAACCTCCTCGTGGTGCATCCTGGGCAACGTCACTCGGTAACTTATCTCTGTATATCTTACCCAGTGGCGGCTAATTCCGGTCGGGGAAGGCCGAACTTCTGAACGTGCTCCTCACCCTTAGAGTTGCACGAGCAGAATTTCGGTAGGGGGGGGGACTGAAATGACTTGGAATATTAGTGGGCTGATACGCTATCTGGCCTACTAATATCCAAGTCATTTCAGAAAGTGGTGGCGTGTCTTCCGGTGGACTCTGATGGCAGAGCCCAGCGTGGAATGACACGAGCGCTTCTCAGCGCAAAGTTGGTCGGAGAGTTCGCTTTGTGTTGCGACACTTTGCGACTTCGTCAGGTGTCGCAACGCAAAGCACCAAATCTCAAGGTACGGGGGTTGCCGAGGGGAGTGTCTGGCACGTGAGCCCGGAACTGCGCTGCTTACAGGGTGTAGTTTCGGGCTGGCGATCCAGGCATGGTCGACGGGAGGTCGGCCGCTAGACCCCCCCACAGGGGAGCTTCACCCTATGAAGCAAAATGATGAATATGTCCAGTGAATTTAATAAATCTACCCAGGAGGGTCCCCGAAAGGGGGAATCCCTCCACGTCTCTAAGGAGACGTGCAGTCCCCGATCGTATTCTGGGGGGGACAAAATTCACGCGATCACCAACGACGACCCAAGCAAACGAATAACGGACTCTGTGAATGCAAGCGAATTGGAAACCGACGGAGGGAGAAGGCAAGAGACTCGTGCTATGCGCTCTAGGAGAAAGGAGTGTACACTCTTCGTGAAACCTGAAGGGGACTCCGCCTCCTCGAGGCGTAGCAGGATATCGGTCTCTTCGGAGAGGAAGCGGCCCCGCTCTGAAGACAGGAGCAGCTGCGGGGGCGATCCGTTGAGCTCCGACCCTGAGTCGGATGCTCCGGCCACCAAGGTGCAAGTTGCACGAAAGCGTGGCAGAGGACGAGCGCCGATGACAGGCGCGAGCATAGGCCGAGATGCAGCCAAGGCGTCAGCACTGGCCTCACAGAAGAGGGAGATGGAACGGAGAGCTGAAGAGCTGGTGGCCCGCATGTCCACTCCCACCCACTCGGCGGACGCCTCTTTGAGGTTGACGTCTGAGTCGGAGGTGGAGTCATGGGGCCTCTCCATCACCGAGGCGGAGAAAGACGAGGGTCTCGCGCACGAGAGGGAGTTGGACGAAAGACGGAGACAGTGCTATGCCGCGATTGAGCGTGTGGCGGAGCGCTCCGGCAACCTGTCGAAGCCTTACCAGAGTGCCCTGTACAAGGCGGTTGAGGCCTTGAAAGAGGTGCACTCTGAGTACGACATGAGGCTCACAAATAGGGAGGGAAACGCCTTCGTTCACGCGAATCAGCGACATCGGGCGGAAATTAAAGAGCTCCGTAAGGAAGTGGAGAAGCTCCGCAAGGAGCTCAAGGAGATGCGCGTAGCGGCTCCCCCGCCAGCGCCAAAGACGAACCCTGGGCTGTCGGCACGGTCCGCCCCGGCTCTTGAAGAGCTGGAGCAGCGGATAGTGCGGCAGGTCGGGGACATGGTGAACGCCAGACTGGCGGCAATGGAGGAGCGCCTTCTCCCGGAGAAGCGCGCCAGACCTCCACTAGCCGCCGACCGCAGTCTGGGGGCACGGGCACCGGTCCCTGGGTGCTCGTCTGCACCCATGGACCAGGAGCCGACAGCCTCGACTGCGGTCTTGGAGGAGACGTGGCCGCCTCTGAAGTACCCCAAGGGCAAGGGCCCGGGAAAGGGGAAAGGAAAGGCGGCCAAAACCACGGATGGGACTAGGAGCGGCAAGGCCGCTGAAGTCGGACAGGACGTGGCCCCCGCTACCCTCGAGTAAACCAGCTGCCAGCGGCTGGGTCGAGGTGGTGAGTAAGGGCAAGAGGAGGAGGCGGACGAAGAGGGAGGCGACTGGGACCTCGGCATCCACGGCGAAGAGGGCGCCGAAGCCGAGGATCCGGGTCCCGCGCACCTCGGCTGTGGTTCTAACGATCCAGCCGGGTGCCGCAGCACGAGGACTCACCTACAAGGCGGTCCTGGAGGAGGCCAAGGGGCGCATCGATCTGGAAGCGATTGGGATCGGGCCTTTTGGTTTCCGCACGGCCGCCACTGGCGGGAAGGTGATGGAGCTGGCGGGGGAGGACAACGCCGTAAAAGGCTAACTCCCTCGCGATAAAGTTGCGGGAGGTGTTTAAGACGGAGGACGTCCGTATCACCAGACCGGACAAATGCGCGGAGTTGCGCATTACTGGTCTGGATGATTCGGTGTCCAGTGAGGAAGTGGCCATGGCCATATCGAGGGTTGCGGAGTGCCCCGATGACCTTATAAAGGTCAGTGACGTTGGCCGCGACGCGGGAGGCAACGGGACTGTGGTCGTCCGGTGTCCCGCGGCCGCAGCGAGGCGGGTCGCGAAGTGCGATCGCCTCAAGGTGGGGTGGAGTTCGGCGCGCCTTCGCGTGCTGGATCCACGTCCACTGCGCTGCTTCCGGTGCCTGGAGGTTGGGCACGTCCGGGAGCAGTGCAAGTCAGTGGTCGACCGTAGCAGCACCTGCTACCGGTGCAGTCGACCCGGACATAGGGCAAAAGAGTGCTCGGCTGAGCCGCACTGCGCAATGTGTGCAGAGGCGAGTAAGCCAGCCGATCACCGCATTGGAG